>CAKKOB020001371.1:0-23210 GCA_918844115.2 Phlebotomus perniciosus | reverse complement strand
GCTCTTAAAGTAAAGTGTTTTGCAACTTCCTTTATGGAAAGCTTCTTTAGAAGCTCTATATAAGCTCTGCAAAAGTTTCAAAATATTAGCAATTTTTCCTGAGGCCCAGAAGAATTTTAAAAGCTTTGAACTGGTTTCTATTACTGAAAGTTTGTGAGCTTTGCGAAAGCTTACAAACTGACCAAAAATTCGTTAACAAAACTTACTGAAACTCTGAAAAAGCTTTACAAAGCTCCTGATCTTAAATATTTTAAAAGTTTTTTAAGTCCTAATTATCAGAACTTCCAACTACTCTTCCAAATAAGCTTATGCACTTCCATTCAAGTGTACACCACTTTTAACCATATTATCTCCCCCTTGAACAATATAATGTTATGAACATTTTTATTTCTTTTGTAACTGTGATTAATATATGTATATAATTCACGGTTTATATATGCATTTACATGCTCAATTTTAACATGGAGTAGTAAAATTTACCACATTTTAACAACTCTTCATAACCTGTGTGAGTAAAATAAGATTCCTCAATCAAAGTATTGAGAATTATACATATTCGAAAAGGATTTCCTTTCTTTTTCTGGAGATTTTTGAACTCCCAAACGTGCACTATACATAATTCCCTAAAATTCATGCGTAAAAGCTCTAGCTAGAACCTTAAGAAGCTTAGATGAATTTTGAATTTAAACGTTCTAGAAAAACAATTGAACTCTTCATAAATCCAAAATATTTATCAAAAGCTCTATCAAAAGCTTTGCAAAGCTCAAAAATTCATTACGAATTACATCTTTTTCTCTATATTCTGGTTTACTATAAATTCTTTGTGGTTACTTTTCGGCACCAATTGGAGAACGTCTAACTATGTGTAAATTGATTAAGATATATACAGCATAAAAATTTGACAGAGTTACGCTGGCCTGAAAGGTTTGCGTGTTGTACAGCAAAAATTTGGTATGGTGTCTGATGAAAATTTCTGATTCCTCCCGACCAAAAATTCTAGGCGACAGGTGTGAATTCCAATTTGTTGTGCGAGAATATGTTTTTGTAAGTACTATTTTATTTTGCATACATAGATTGCAATACAATGTGAACAAGAGGCAAGAAACGAGAACGACGAATGATTTATGAATACTAATTATAATTATCAACAGTTGCGCGACTGGCGTGAGTCTCCCGTCGTCGCGGAGAGAGACATTTTCTTCTTGTAAACCCTCCCGCTCTTTTCATCCTTTTTGGCATCTTATGTTTGTTACTCCCGCTGATTCTGTCTGCTGGTGCACTTTCCTCGTTTTTGCCAAGTCCATGTGCCGCCTCATGTGCGCCCTCCTTGGTGGTGATGCAAAATAAGAAGATCATTGTCGGGCCATATAGAAATTGAGTCTAGCCGTCACACCACCCACGCACTTGCAGCAGCCTCCAATTCTTCTCAAATGAGACACCATCTCAAAATGCCATGTACACCGAGAATGTCAGCGATGTGCGGGGGGATAAATGCAAATTTTCTAAAATTACATCCATTTGCATTTGCTTTGGGTGTTTCGATGCACAACCGAGACACAAAATGTGTTTTGTGAGGAGGAAAAGAAAAGAAAAAAGATTGTGGAATGAAGAGATGAGACATTGCCAAATGCTCGATAAGGAGAGAAATAGATATGTGATCGGTAGGAATTTCCTCCAGGTGTAAATGAATTCATTGAGAATAAGAAGCTATAGGTATAATATAGACATTCTATTATTTCTTATCATTAAAGTTGATCCATTTTCCTAAGACAAATTATTTGCTTAAAACAGCATTTAATTTTTCACTGACCAAATTTAATTTTTTTACTGACCAAACTTCACTTTTTACTGACAAATTACACTTTCTACTGACCAAATGTTTTTTGCCATATTATAATAGTTTTCAGACTATGTTTACAATAAGTCTAAAAAGTTCTCTTTATAAAATACCGTCTGTTTATCAACTTTATCAAAACGCTTTTTTAAAATAGATAGATTTTTAAAAATGTTTTTAAATAATATTTATGTTCAATCTTTTTGAATTGTTCTAAAAAGTAGTAAAAATGGGGAAAAAATTATAAATTTGCAATATTTAAGGATCGAACTCGCGATTCATTGAACATAAAAAGCTTTGACTCTCGGGCCGACTTTCTGAATTCATACTGTGGGATGAGGAAACTTTCTTCTTTTGTTTTACTTGTTAAACAATATGTTTTTTTCTTTTAAAATCGGAATTTGAAATACTTCGAGATCATCTGCTTAGCGATTCAGTGAATAAAAAGCTCTTTGTTCAGGTATTTCAGTATTCCAAAACTCTTGTAGACATCTCTTTTAAACAATTATTACCCCTCTGGTTATTATCTATTCCTATACATAGATTAGGACAAAAAAAAACCTATCTCAGCGACATCTACGCAACAAAATCAATCAAAAAGTCTTTACAAATAATTTTTACCTTTATTCAATTTGGCCATCTGTGGCTTGGTATTTTATTTTTTTTTAATTTATTTTCATATAGCTTTTACACAGATGGTTTGTTTTAATAATATATACATAGTATTTTTATTCTTTTTGAATGAACGCGACTCACGCGGCGGCTCTCAGCTGGGCCTCTCTCAACGTCTGTACGCACTTTTCACGAGATTATTCAGTAACGGAGCGTGTGGAATTGAGAAATCGCAAAGATTTTCTCATGATTCGTCTTTTTTTCCTGGGCGCGATGTCGTTGCGGTGGCGGCAGCTGATGCTGCAGCTTCATGGTGACTGCACCAAATTGTTATGTACATGGCGGAAAAAAGAGGAAGACACACCGCGCCAGACAGTGAGCTATAATTAAGTTAATGAATGGCCTTGGGGGAGGTTCTTCTCGTCATAAAGTAGATCTATATGCGCTACTTATCTGCCAGGTCTGAGGCATCCGGAAAAAAATCCTGGTCAAAAAGGCGGAGAGAAAGGTTCTGCGGAATTTGCTCATATAACTCTAGCCTGCGTTTTGCCAAAGAGCCATCATAATAATTTATCAGGAGAGGTTGGATGCTACAACAGTCGCTATTCAAATTCAAATTGACACTGACAGAAGAATTCTCATTTGACAGGTGACAGAGATAAAACTGATAAATAACGGTCAATTATGCCAATGCGTCTGCAAATTGGAATTATAGCTGGATTTTCTTTGCGCGAGACAGAGGAAATATTTAAGCAATTTACTCAACACGATGTGGAAGTGTCATCGTCAAATATCTGTCAATTAATTAGCCGAATTGTCGGTGTTTTCTGGTCTTTCTCAATTTAAAATGCTGCATTGGGAATGAGGTTGGAATAAAAGGAATAAAAGTGTTTAATTTGAAGCGATAATGATGTTTGGCTTTTTGCTGGGAAATAACAGCCCAAAATAAATTAATAACACTAATTTATTGGGATTTTATGACCTCTTCCTATTCCATTTCCTTCACTTTATTATTTCGACAGTGTTTAATGTTGGAAGGAATCAACCACTTGTTGATTTAGAGGTTGAATTGGCGTCCCTTTTTGCTCCTCATACACTCAAATTGTCATCTATCTGCCCATTTTTTCCTTTGCTTTCCGTAAATTGTCTATTCTGGGTCTGGGGCAAAAAAAATGTGAATTCTATTTGTGGGATGGCAATTTATATACGATGAATTGGGTATTTATGTCCACCCACACTGGAAGATTCTCAGATGTGTGTGTCTTGGCAGTTCCCCTCAATTAGTCCCGATCCTCTGTCTCTTTTGTGTTTCTTCTTCACGTGCATCTTTGGAGTTGGTCTTTTGTCTGTCGAGAGAGCAAAGCGCTTCGGCTGAATGAAGTCGATGAACAAATGGACGCGGGAGTGAGTGAGAGAACTAGAAAACAACCCAGGAATGCAACAGGTGGCACACAGAATTGAGGTATGCTTTCTCAATTCGGCACACATTCTCTCGCTCATGAATCGAACAGGTAGTTGCTCAGGTATATAGCAAAGAGCCGAGCCTTCCTCAAGTGGTAGCAACTTGACCTCGGTGTCGGGGGAGTGGCGTAATGACGTCTCCTCCGTAAAAAAGGTCATCAAATATAAAACCCTCAAATCTAGATTATGGTTCACCTCACATAAATTCACCGTGGAATTGACATTTTTACTGAAAATCAGTTCACCCTTCCGGCGCCTTACAATTGCCCCTAAACTGTCTCATATCCCTCATCCCATATTCACCTGCACACCCTCGACCCTATACCTGACCACCTGCTGTGATCCGGTCCTCTCCTTTCGGGTGACTTTCGTCTCTGGGTGCAATCGATTCAAATACAATTCCACCAGCCATTAGATTACATGGGAGATTAGTTGGGAAGTCATTGCTAAAGTAGCGATAATCCTTTGAACTTTTCCGCACAACACCGCAATATATACCTTGACTTGATCGGTGGCACCGGTTAAGCACCCACCAGTGATCCAGTAAAAGTTTCATTGCCTTTTTACGATGATACGCAAAATTTGCACCACTTTAATGTTTGCCACTATTGATTTTGCAATAACACGCCAATATGTTCAATCGCACTTTTAATGCTCTTTCGATGGCGAATTAATGAAATTGAAAATTTTGCAAAAATTTGGAATGAGAGGCAAATGAATTTTTATTACTTTTAGGGTTAGTAGAGTTCGTCTTTTATGATCTAAAATCGGTTAATGGTTTATAAGACATCTGGAAATTTTCTAATAGGTGTGAGTGGGGCAGCTGCGTAAAAAATTGGAGATTTTCTTAAATTTATTAATACACAATAAATAACAGTGTTAAGGCTAACAAAAATTGTTAGACTTATGCCCTGAAAAGTCATGATTTTTCTAGAAAATAACGGTTTGCTCAAACCAGAAATTTTTTTCTGCATTTGCCCCATCGCGGGGCAGTTGCGAACAGAGTTGTCTTCTTCGAGGATTTTAAAGTTATCAGGGTTGGACTATTTTTAATTAATTAAATGAATACTAATATGTTACTTACTAAAATACATAGAGGACGATCTAGTGTTTTTAATTAAAATCTTTTGCCATTTTGCTATAAAAGAAAGTTTTAGCATTTTATTGCCGAGACACAAAAATGGCAATACTGCAATCGCCTGTGTTTCTCCGATTATCCGTTTCTTTGTCTGTTACCGCCCTGGAGCCCAAACGGTTGCTTCGGGGAACCCCGCCCCTAATGTCGACCATGGGATCAAGACCAGGTCCTTCATTTTTGTAAACCCCCCTATCCCATATAAAAACATCAAAAACATGTTTTTTGGTAAATCTCGAAAACCAGTCCTGCGATTGTTTCCATTTTCATATATGTTTTGTAGAGTTACTAGACGCATTTTTCGTCCATACATACCAATGACCTTGAACCATTCTGTCTAATGGCTTTTCGAGGTCAAATGTTTGAAATTCTCTTTTCAATGATTGTACTTGCCCCAAAACCATCATGTGGGTACTCATTGGAAAGGTCTTTGAATTTCCCGGTTTAAACCCGGTTTAAACTTAAACCGGGTTTAAGCCAGTTTTAAACCGAAAGTTGTTCTCAAGTCTTTATCCTATCATATTCATTGGAAAGGTCTTTGAATTTCTTACAATCCTAAACCGGTTTCAGCCAGTTTAAACTTAAACCGGGTTTAAACAAGTTTTAAACTGGAATTATTATTATTATTATTATTATTATGACCATTTTTAGATCAGTTTCTGAGAAAGTTTTTCAAAAAGTTGTTAAAGAATTTCATCAAACCCGTTCAGTAAGAAAGTAACAGACTTTATCATCCCACAAACTCCCTCTTCCCTAAACGCAACGTGTCGTGGCACTCCGCCAAGTCTAAACTTGGCATTTCTTTTAAATTTTAATCAGATTTTCATTCTTAACAAATCGTAGCAAAAACTTGTTAATTATTTTACATAATTCTTTATTTATTTCACCTATTTATTAGCTATTGTTTTACTTTTAAGCTCATTGATTCCTTGAGTTATGAAAAAAGTGCTGTCGTTTTCACAAAAGCCAAAAAACAATGTTTTCCGAAATTGAAACAATCTCCTCTTATACTTAAAAGGAGTTTTAATTAAATCGCTTTATATATAGTTCTGTCTAGTCAAAAAACTAGCAAGTAGGTATTTACATAGGTATATATAAGAAATATATAAATTAAAACACTTCACAATTTCACTGAGAGAAATCATTTTCTTTAAAATTCCAGGCATTTCTTCCTTTCCAGGCTTTCCCAGCCAAAGTTCTCAAACAAACATTTTCTCTCAGTGTACCGATCCTCGCTAATCTCTTATTCCCCTGAGGTCATCTGAGAAATTAGGGTTCGTCCGCTGAATTTGATTTCGCAGAATTTTGTGGCGCAACGCCTATAGGGTAAAGGCTTTGAAATGTTTCTTCCTGGAAAAATTGCAGAGCCGAAGATTTTGCGATGGAATGTTTCTCCCCGCGGGGGAAGGGGGCGTTTAAAGGTGTCTGAATAATAATGAAAGTTCGTTGCAAATGGGGCGAGTTATATTGTGTGTGTGGGGCACTCTCCCACAATTTTTGCATATCAATCAAGATTGGAAGAGGGCGCACGGGAAGTCCTTAAAATTCCACACGTGCTCATGGGGCAGCAGGGGGGAGCCAAGAGAGCCGGTACAAGGCATGAAACAAGTGTACAAGCTCCATGTTGTGAAGTGAAATGTTTTATTGACTAACGCAAATTAATTGGATGATTCAGATGCGAGGGGAGAGAGACAAGTTGAATGCAATAAAATTGAATTAAGTTGAACAACAATCTAATGAAGGGACGAGTGAGGAAAAATTATGAGATCGTCGTCGGTGGAATACCCGGGCATTTTTTCCTCTCACTCAATCCATTCCTCCGCAGCTCCTGTTGCTTCTTTGTTATTCCAATGACAGTTTAAACAAGTGCATATAGTGTTGTATGACGGATGGACAGCGGCAATAATAATGAAACTCGTTTCCAGACTCACTTTTATGTGCATTTCATTTGGTTATATTTGATACACGATGTGCATACATATGCACTTTTTATCATCCATCCACTCTCCCTGGGCCGCAATTCGGGATGTTGGGGAGATGGTGGGAAGATGTTCTTGTAAACAATCATGATTGCAGAAGCTGGGAAAGGTATCCAGCTACCTGTTCGCCGGACCAAGTGTTAGAGTGAGAGAAACTCCTCTCCATGATCGAGAAATGGGTGGATGGAGAGTCAAATAGAAGTTAATTGCTGTCCTAGAGGCAAGTCTGAAATCTATTTTATGCACCCAAGGAAAAGCCTCCACATATAAGGATCATCATTGTGGAATGATCTCTTGTGATCGAGGGGAGGGAGGTAGATGGGCAGAAGAGAACCTCCTGGATGTATAGCTGAACTTGGAGAGGCGGCAACTTTGGGGTGTGATTTATGGTGTGTACTGCTTCTTCTGCCCATGAACAATCTCTGTTCCTCTTGTTTTTGTGCTCCAGCAATAAAGGGGTCAATCAATTTATTGGAAACATTGTATTGATGCAGAAATTGTGAACATGTGGTTGAGAAACAAAAGGGGAAATAAAATATTTTCTTGCAGATGCAGGATTTCATTAATTCAGTGAATAATTTGAAATGGTCAGTAATTAGTTTTAGGTAATTTGATCAGAGGTTATTTCCTGGTTTATTTGGAAACTCACAGATTTTTTTAGAGTGAATTTACTTTTTGGTAGTTTTTCAGCGGATAAGAATTTAAATTTTAAACAAAAAAAACATTCATTTTTAAATTTATTCTGGTGATTAAGTTTGAACCGTTTGTGTTTTTAAGACTAGAATGATCACAAGGCGATTTTAGATCAATAAAAGGTTAATAGATTTCTTCAATTTCGGCCATAGAATTTTCATTTGACTACCCCTTTTCATAAGGCAATGATTTGACATGCCTCTGTTGATCAACTCATATACGATCATCAGGTAGCTGACGAGGTGCAATTTCGCGGATATTCCTCTCATGTTGCTGTGCCATCATCCTTGTCTCCCCAGCATCAGCATTTGGAAGCATGTTTCCCACAATGTCGCAATGATGCCCTGCAGCTTGAACGGAAGAGAGAAAAACTGAAAATGTGCTCGAGGATGAAAATGTCTCTCTTTCTCTGGGGCATTATTATTGAAAATGTTACAAAAGTGTATGAGGTATTATACGGGAAAAATGAGAAGCAAAAGAATAAGAAGAATAAAAAAAGTCTGTGGACAGAGAAGAGAGGGAGTGGAGACACACGCAGCATCATTGATTGTTGGCATTTAACTAAATGATTGCTCTCTTGTGAGTTAATCAAAACAATGCCATTTATAGCATTTCAAACAACTCTCTGGTTTGATGTTTGCCTTTTTATGTCAGACATTGAGTGAATGAGAGGGAGAGACGAGAAATTGACTTTATATCAGTCCCATGTTACCAAGAATTAAATATATTTTCTTTGATTGCGAAAAAACAGGGTGGTATTTGTGTTCCATCGACCGATCCAGAGATTCTCTCTTGCGCCCGTGAGAAGGATGGTTTTCAATTTCACAAGATCACCAAGAATTTATCCAGACATTTCTTCAAGTGCTCGCCATAGTTTATCACTAAACTCTTTGATGGTGGAACTGGGAGGAGGGAGTAATCTTTACAAGACAAAGTCATCTCAAGAACGAGAAAATCGAGTTGTTCAGCGAAATTATTTGATTCTTTCGTTTTAGTAATTCACATACTATGTATGTTTTTTTTCTATTTTGTGTGGGAAATCCTCAAATTTAAAAAAAAAAAAACGTATAATAATCTTTTTAGTTCTGGGTCTTTAACAACTAAGAGTCAGATTTTATTGAAGATGAACAACGAAATTCATAAAAGCCCCTTTAACATTAATTGATACATTCAACTAACAGTGAAGAGAACATTGCGAAGGAGTTGGAAATCTTGTGGGATTCTTGCATAGTGCAAAGAGAAAACGGTAAAAGTCTGGGTGAAATAAGGAAGTTTCTTTACCCAGATGATCATGTTGCTTAATTCCCTTTAGCTGTTCCTTATTGTTGACGTGAAATTGCATCGCTTGGCACATAGTGAAAGCCAGAGGAGAGAAATGACCTGTGAAAGATTGATAGGAATTGTTGTTTGGTATTTACACATGAATAAATTAATAAATTAATAAATTGCCATTGTGTGGAAAAAGACTTTTTCTCTCTGACCAGTGAGAGAGAGAGATGATGTTGTATGGTTGGAAAAATGAGGTGAACACGCGGGATTTCGAATGCGAATGCAAAAGGTTGGAAGATGAAGGAAGACAAGAAGTGGCAACTTTGTAGCTCGCTAATGCGTCTTCATGTGAAATTTATTGAATGGATTTTAATGGAGAAGAGAAAAAAATGGCGAGAGTGAGAGAAATCCCGCGCGTTTCTTGGATTCCTGATGGGCAATACAATATTTTCTGGCCGGACTCAATGAATGTGTGAGATGATGGTCGCGCCTGGGCAAAGAGAACCAGTCCATCATGGCAATTGACTATCGAAGAGACCATGAACATACATGAAATTGTCTCTTAGTCGACCATTTATATTTTCACAATGGATCAAAACCCAACCATAGACATCTTAAAGAAAATTGTAGGCAACTGGAAATCCCATTAGGTCTGACGTATTATCCTTTATTTGCCTCTCACATCTCCGCCAAGAGTCTCTCTACTCCTCTCGTTCTGGGGCGAAATGTGACAAGACCATAAATAAAATTCTTTCGACTCTTCTCATCCAATTTCAATTGGACTATAAAAATTCCTCCAGTCTAAATTTATATTAAAACACAAAATCCACGTCGACTGATGATCTCTTCCCCCGTCATGTTGGGTGTGCGGAGGCAAAATGTTGGAGCTTAATTAAATATAGAAAATGGCATCCCATCAGGACAACGACGCGACGAGACACTTTGAGTGCGGCTGTGCTGCATAAGAGACAGTTGAATTGCACTAAGAGAATGAACAATTTATGGCAAATGAGACCATTCCCGCATTGACCCCATCGTGCGTGGATATTTCTCTCCTTCACATCGGCCCCGCAGACAAGTTAAAATTACAAAAGACACCGTTTGACATGAACATATCCCTTTGATTTTCCCTCAATACCCAATCCAATTTCAAACCAAAGAGTTCACGATCAAAGGGAAGAGTCCATGTTGCAAATCTAATCCAATAAATCCATTGTGGATAGTCTCAGAATTAAGATGGAACCTCCTCGAAATTGATGAAATTGTCATTAAAAACCTTTAAAAGCAACAGCCTAAAACGATAAAACTTTTATTGGACTCACAGATTTTAAACGGTTATTTTACATTTATTTCTAATCAAGAAGTTAGAGCGGGAGTAAATCAAGAGTAGTTTCATGAGTAATTCAAATTCCTGAAATTTCTGAATAGAATAAACTTATTTTTGTGCTTAAAGTAACATTTATTTATATTATAACATGATTTGTCTTCTTTGCCTTATTTATAAAAAAATAATAGCTTTAAATTTTATAGCGGTTGGTAGGGCAGTGTTTATCATCAGGATTTTAAACTAAGAAGAACTAAATCTCAATGAGATCCAAGAGTATACTGACCTATTTACTGCAATATGACCAGCATAGTCCTTAACGTCTGAATACCTGTATACAATTTTTTCAAAAACGGACACAAAAACAATAGATTTCATTATTAATATAAAATAAATTTACTTGTGCTCTAAAAAAATGGTGTGTGAAAATTTGTAAATATAGAGATCATTTCAGGAATTAAATATAAAATAAAAAAAGATTGATAAAAAATTTGTTATTTGTTTGTAATAAATTATAAAATTTACAAACATTTAACAAAAATTTGCAAAATTTTGAAGAACAAGTTTGTTTTTCCAATTTAACAAACTTCTTACAAAATTTTACAAACTGTTACCAAAAAGTTTGTCATTATCAATTTCACACACATTTTACAAATTTTTACCAACTTATTTGTTTGTAATAAATTGTGATTTACTTGGGGCAGATTCTGACACTTCCGGACGTGCGACAATTTTATTTTAGAAGGTATCTGGCAATAGGATAAGGATGATAAGAATATAATCAGGAGATTGTAAAGAACTATTAAATTTATACTCCTCTATTCGGTGACTTTTAAGAATCCAAAAATCAAGAAAAATGAAGTCTTAAACACCCAACACTTCGGAAAAACTTTAGAAAAACAACACATTGAACGTTTAATTGAAAACAAAATAGTCACACTGAATATGAAATCTTCATAATTTCTTTATACAAATCCAAAAAACAAATTTCAAAACGCAACATAATGAAAATTTTGAAAATATTTCAACAAATCAAGAATCAAGAAAGCTGTCTAATAGATGGGATAATCTAAATTAAAAATAAAATTACAAAATTAATTATTATTATCTTTCTAAAATATACAACATCTGAAGACAGCAACGACACAAGCTCCAATATGGGGGATAAATGCTTTGATATGGTCCGAAATCATGATAGAACTTTCAATTTAATAGATCTTCCATTGCGGACAGTTTCACACGAGCATCTCGACGGTGTCTTCTTATATGCCTAATGTAGCATTGCAATCTCTCTTTGTGGCTGTCCAGTGGATTTTGCAATAGGCCCCTCACGAATAAAGTCCGAATGTGAGTTGCTGCTCATCACGTTTGCTGGCAAAAGGAGTTCAGTGTCTCTTCCACATAAAAGTAAGAGATTTTATAATTGGGTTGGAGGGACGAGAGAGAAGAATGATTACTGGGAATTTCACGGTGAGATTCATGGTGGTCTATTTATGTCACAATGGATTATCTTGACCCTTAAACGACTACCATCATTGTCATATTGCCCATGAGCGCAGCCAGTCTCCCCAACAGTTCTAACCTGGGGGCAGAGAGCTTGATGAATGTGCCTTGGGATGATGTTTTATTATCACATTTTTATCATTACTTAATAATTGTGTCTTATATTCATGAGATCTTTTGCACAGTAATTCCCTTCCTTGTCTTCTTTGCTTCTCCTCTCCTGTGTTCAAATTTAATACACCATGTTTCTATACATGGGCATCTCTTGGTGATGCCCGGCGATAAGACCACCGCAGAAATGCATTTACCTGGTCAAATTCCCTTTGGGGGATTTTTTTTGAGGTGGACTCATCTTTTTTGGAATCACCAAAGAATCACTTCTTTGGGGATCTGTTGACATGATGATGGGTCAAGAGACAGGTCACTCCCGCCAGAATGTCAGTTGATGAGAGAACTTTTAATCTTCATTCTGGGCATCGAATGACAAAGGGGGTTATTATTTCAAATAATGAAATACCTTGAGTTTAGTTGAAATGAGAAGTTCGTTCTTCAATTTTTCGTTAAAAGTGAATTTTCTTAAAGTTCCTAAATGTTTCAGAAACTTACGATTCATTTAAAACTATGACATACCCCTTTGGCTTCTCTTCCATGCCTCATATCTCAGATAACTCTCCCGGTAGGAAAGTAAGATCCCCGCGAATGAGATTGGAATTAAGATTTCGCGGAAAAGTGTCTTTATGTTGCATGGTATGTCTCAGAGAATTCTTCTGGTATTTTTTCCTCCAACTTCTTAGATGTGTGGCATGAAAAAGAGGCCTCTCTCCGGGAGGACATAAAGAGAAACAACGAGATGGTGTATAAGTATAATAAAAAAAAGTCGTGTGAAATGCGAGTCACAGAAGAGGAATAATTTAATTGGGCGTCAGAAGAATTAGTTTTACAAGGTGTATTTTAATACTCTCTTCCCATTCTCTATCGCCAATGCCCCATTGGGGCCTGCCTGTGTGGCTGCCCAATGATGGTGATATTATATGGAAATGTGAGTGTAAAGTTATAGTATTTGGACTTTGGCGGCAAACACACAACAGATTCGCGTCTCTCCTCCCCAGATGGCAATTAATCTTCTAAGAATGGGGTCCCTTCCTCTCGATATTCATCCCATTGTCCATGTGCGCGCGCGATCTCTCTCCACCAGGTCGTATAAATAAAATATATAACCAAACTCCTCGTGACTCTCCTGGGCTCGCTTGATCTTATGAATACGGCAGCGGTGTTTGTCGATGACAAAGGCTCGAGGGGCCACAAGATCGGTGTTGTGGCGCGGCGGAGGCAGTGTCAGAAGCGGGATGTGGAGGAGGGCTACCACAATTCTTAAACTTTTCAACTTCTCGTCCGGCGCTATTGTTTTCCTTCCTCAACCAACACGTCTTCCTTTCTCACTTTTCTGCAGGCGCGATCTTGCGCAAGCCCTCAATGCCAGGAGAGAGAGCCCTAGAATTTTCCTCCCGCCACCGAAACAATTTTTCACCTCAACGAGAAATCATTAATTGAACACTGGAGAGCGGATTCAATGTCATCCAATGCGATCCTCCTTGCCTGAGGAACAATAATCATGCCGCGCATTTATTGTGAGCTCCAAAGAATGCGACGAAGAGGAGCGCAAGATCGACACGATGAGAAACAACAGCGATCAGAACAAAGTGGTGTTGCTGGAAGCTGATCTCTTTCACTTGATACTCCCTCCGTCGCCGCTGATCGCCTCTTGTGTTTGGCCTTTGTGAGAAGCGGGTGGAAGACTCAGGTGTTTTTTGCCGAGCGGGAGGCAAAAAGCCAGCACGATCAAATCGCCAGATTGATCGTGTATATGTGGTGGAGAGACTTACAGTGGGTGCCACTGATGTAGGAACACTTGAAGGCTTAAGAACATAATATCGATAATATCATTTAAATTTAAATGGAGAAAGGTTTTATTTACATTGTTTTAGGAATTTTGTTGTCTTTGAGATTCCTTATTTTAAAATTTAGTGAAGGAAAGACGCATTTATAAAGCTAAAACATTAGCATAACATATTGACATAGACCAGAACATAACACAATTTGACATAGAAGCATATGTGAGACTTTCAAATGCTGAAATTTAAAAATTTCACATTTGAATAACTAGAAAATAAAAGCTTTTGATATAAAAACGAACTCGTACCTTACGTTATCATTGCTAATTTTATTGTGATTACATATCGCCACATCCTATATTGACATGTGACTTGTTCAATGTGAATATGTTATATTTCATGTAACTATGCTCCAACTATGTAAGCATCAGCATTAAATAACTCGTCTAATAAAATTGCAATATTTAGCTATGTTAGGATTATAAAATGATGATTCTAATCCTCTCTAACTCACTGTAAATTACTCCGAAAACGATTCATGAACACGCTCAGATCCATTGTTGTACACCATATCGATGGCTATCGATAAATTAAAGTAGTTTTTCGCTATGAGGTGTTCATCTCAATTAATGCTGTGCTCAAGTTTATTGTTCCATAGAGCACAGCCAGATCAAAAAGTATCCAGATGGGAAGTCATGAGGCGCGTCCAATTGCTGTCTCCGTCACGATCGTCGCACTTGGAGGCAAATAGAGGCAAAGAAGTAGTTGAAATGATGAATATTGGGCGGCTGTGGGAGGTGACTGAGAGGGCGTTTTTATTGGTCACACCGTATGACTCACGATTGTCTCTATTCCAGCAACTGTCGGTGGATCCAGTGAAAAAGTGGGGCCCCTCTCTCGTGGGAATCTCGAGATGGTGAGGTGCAAGTGTCTGGAAAAGTGAATAATTGCCATCCAGTAATTCATTGAACTTATGGAAGGCATACAAGATCAGAGAATGGAAGAGATCACTCCTCGTTTGTAAACCACGCACATCCATAAAAATGTCATTCATGTAGTGTAATTATTTTGCGATTATCTTAAACAATTGATGCGTTTGCACCTGGTGACTGGCTCAATTTTATGAGATACCACCTCACATATCTCGCACTCACTCACGCAACAAGCGGAACGCTATAGCGCTCATCTATTTTCACTATATAGACATTATGTGTATACATATCACGGGTAAATAGCCAATTCTTTTCAGCGGTGAGTCTTCTTTGAGAATTCTCCATAGGAAGGTATTGAAGCAGTGCCTGAGATTAAGTTTCTCAGATCAGACTGGAAATCAAGTGGAAAATGAAGAGGAATTCAAAGGACTATATAGAATGGGAGACCTTGAACTATGTATGTATATTAATATAGGGTTAGCCCTTTGAGAACCAAAAATATTTTAATATTATTTTAGATAATAATTTTCCAAGAGAGATAAAGGATAAATTTAATAAGCCTAGAACTCAAGAATATTTTTTATCTAAACAGGTTGAAAGCTATTGGAATTATTTCAGGCAGCAATTTTTATTTCCTGTGTTTTAGAAAGACATTAGACCTATTCCATCCATTCCTAAAACCAAACCGCGACTCTTATGCCTAGCTGTTAATTCAAATTAACAATTCCACCTTACAAATAAGCCAGATATCCATTAAGAGAGACATTTTCTAAACTTCTAATCGTCTTTTAATGTCAAACAATTAAATTGTACTCTCCGGCAGTTGCCCTATGATGGAGTGTGCGATGGTGACTAAAGTGTGGCTTCTGCCACTTGCTACCTCACAAAGTATACCTCATCCCAGGGACCACAAAAGAATCCATGCCCACAATGGATCTCACAGTTCTACAAAAGAACTTTTTTTTCCTCCGCCAACAATCCGTACAATTGGTAGCTGCGCGGCCACTATTTGTTTGACATTGCTCCAAAGTTCGCATGAGAATGTGCTGAGATCTCCCTGGGAAGAGCTTCTCATTCTTTAAGAAGTGCTCAATCGGATGAATCATTTCGTAGGAGTTATTTTCATCCATGTGACAATTTTGTCGGTGGAGAGACTTCAACACCGAAAAGACGCAGAGCAAGTGAACGAAAAAAGGGGGCCCTTGCAGATAAAGAATGGCATGAACCGTCAGCATGAGAGATGTCAGGGAATCAGCGCGAATTCCATCCAGAGACCGAACAATGCACTTGAGAAGGAGGCGAATATCAGAGGCGAATTGAGTGTTGACAAACGCCCAAGATCGAGTGTCTGCACTTCTTTTGCTCTGCATTTATTTTGTGGGGAATTGTGCGGGATGCGACTGTCTGATTTTGCCTGCACTTTGCAAGCTGGTGGATGGAGGACGATGCCACAGATGTGGGCAGATCAAGGGAGAGCAAAGAGACATTCTGCACTATGAGGAGGACAGATATGACCCTAGAGATTACCTAAATTTAAACCTGGCAGATTTCTGTACAATAACCGTCATATGACGTACACATAACCATCGCTGAAATTCTTCTATTTCCTTGTTTGCTGAATATATTGTCTTGTTATAAATTCACTGAAAGAAAAATTTGATTAATTAATAAGATTAACAAGATTAGTTGATTCAATCGCCAAAAGATGGCAATGGTTTTTAAGCAGGTAGACTTTAGTAAAATCAAACAGCCTAAATTACAAATCATTTGAGAAACCATGAAATGTGTTTTATGAATTCAGTAGAAGTAAAAAATTTAACTTTCAAACATTTCTAGCTCCCAGGAATGTCAACCAATGCTTGAAATATGTAGCGATTGTTTGATAAATTTACTAATAGTTTTGTTAAATTAACAATTTTTGGTTTCCTTAAACAGGGTTCGGTAACCGAAAGAAATTTAAATCATTCTATAAAACTGTGAATTTTATTATGACAAAATTTTGAAAAAAAAAACTAACAACAGTTTCGTTAATTTGACCAAAACTTATAAGTTTCGGTCAAATTAACAAATAATATAGTTAATATTTGATTTTTTTTATAGTAATATTTAAATCTATAGTAATATTTTTAACCTAATATTTCAATTCGAAATTTTATAACTTAATTTTTATTAAGATTTATGGTGTTTGACAAATTACTCTATTGTTGAACCCACCACAAATTACTTAATTGATAATATCATGCAAAATTTCTTTCAGTGTCATAACTCTGCCGCCAGAGATGTCTCACTAATTTGCCATTATTCATTCCCTTTTCCAACTGTCTTTTGAACAATTTTATTGTGACTTATGCAAATTGTTCAAGAAGCACAGCCACGAAATACAATTAGGCATTAATTGATGTCAGAAATAAATTGTAGATGGTAAGAAAATCATTAATTGATGCAGAATCCACCCATAAAATCAAAATTTGTGTGACTGTGAAAATAAGGGGGTTTGGCGATGCCGCAATCGGGACTCCCCTTCCAGGTGAATTGATTCTTGGGAGTAATGAGCGTCACATTGAATTTCAAGCAACAATAAAGAAGTGGAAAGAGTGAGTTGGGAGAGAGAGGAATGAATGTGGAATTATTGCTGAGCGGACGGGAAAACAATCGGCAAATCAATTGGAATTAGGAATTGCAATGCGAAAATTGTGGATAAAAAGTGCGCCGCAGTGGAGGTTTTGCGGGGAGCCGTGCAAAAAAAGCCCCATACTAAGCAAATCCCTTTTGGCGGTTAGCGGATGGTGTTGGGCCCTAAATGCCGAGCTCTCTCGCGGGCCTGGAGGGCGGGTGGGGTATTGAAGAATAAATGAAATCAAATACACGCGATTGATATCAGGACGCGCAGTCAAGTGTAGTCTCTGGTTGGAGTTTCTGTAGCGAAATTGCCCTGTGGGATCCGTAGATACCATGGTCACATGAGAACGGATGCGAGGAGAGAAAGAACAGGAGGAGACATATGAGAGGGCAGTGCAGATTTAGCACACAAAAGCTTGAGCGCGCGCGGGTGACAGATAAGCCGGGTGGCGGTGGCACTTGAATCCCGAATATGGTGATGATGTTATCAGAAATTGAAGCGAGATGCGGACAATTTATTGCCAGCAAACATGTAATTTATGGTGAGCATGTAGGCGAAAAGTCATTTATTTGCGTAATTTTATTGATCTCAACCTCGTCAATTTTCCACCATTTGAATTTTCCTCTGCGCATCGCTCGATGGAATTTAAACTTCCTGGCATCAGGTTTTACGTATGAAGCGTACATGATCCAAGACAGGTATAGAGATTAAAATCAGGGGAGCGTGATTGGCAGGTGAGGGAGAGTAACCAGCGAGATCGAATGCGCATAGTGTGTGTCCATCCTGGCACATCAATTCCTCGCCATTCAGCGGAATATGTGTCATTTCTTGCATTGAAGAAAGTTATGATACATTCAGAGAAAACATATATAGGCATTTCAATTATTTTGGGGTTTTTAACAAAAAATTGAACAATATTTTTGAATGAATTCGAAGGAACTTTAACAAAAACATTCCTATAAAACAGTTTTTCTTAAAAATCCCAAATTCTTTAAAATCTTAATGATTTTCTAAAAAAAATGCCTAGAAATAAAAAAGAAAAATCCGAATGCATTTTCTTTTAGAAATTCAAAAAAAAGTTTCGCAAAAAATCTGAAAAAAAACTTCTAGAAATCCAAAAGAAAACGCTTGTAGAAATTGAATGGATTTTCCTTAGAAACCAAAAGGATTTTTCTCTAGAAACCCGAAAGGAATTTCCTCTAGAAATCCGAAAGCATTATCCCATAAAAATACGAAAGACTTATCCCGTAAAATCCGAATGCATTTTCTTTTAGAAATTCTCCTAGAAATCCAAAAGGGAATTCTCGTAGAAATGGAATAGATTTCCTCCTAGAAATCCGAAAGGATTTTCACCAAAAAAATTCAAATGAATTTTGTCCCTGAAATGTGAATGAATTTTACTTCAAGAAATTCAAAAGAAAATTTTTGCAAAAATTCGTAAAAAGTGTCCTAGAAATCAGAAAGGATTCCACCTAGAAAACTGAAGGGAATGATACCGAGAATGCGAAAAAAATCTTTTTAAAAAACTCCGTTTCTTTGAGTGTTTCCTAGCCAGGCAGGCAAAGGTAATTCTGTAAACTCCACGGCGATGAATCGGGAATTGCCAGTTGCAGTGTTTGTCCGTCCACGCGGTCGAAGATGAAGCTGGGAGGGAAAGACAAGGAAAGGAGATGAACAATGTGTCTCATCATTGAGGGATTGAGCAAATGTTGAGGTCTGACGGGAACATGACACATGTGCACAGTGGACGCGATTTATTTAAACAACACGAAAATAGTCATCCCGCTCGCAACAGGGACTCGCGGGAGCGCGGATGAGGTGAGGTGGGAAAATTGATGAAGAGTGGACGATCCTCTGCATCTTTCACTGTTGCTGTCTTTTGAGTCATTTTAATGAGATTTCGCGGAGGGAGAAGACACCACGAGGCGCTGACTTCCTCCTTTGGCTGCGCTGGGCGGTATGGGATAAGGAGACGAGGAATGGCATCGGGGAGGGCGGCCCAAGGAGCCACTTGCGTCGCCAAATGACAACAACAATAAAAGTCGAACACGACCAGTTGCATGGAATTTGACGTAATTAAAGTGACAAACACTACACAAATAAATTGCACTCAGAGATTGAATGTAAGATGGGCCGGGGTTGCCTTCGAGGGTATATAAGCCCATCGGCCAATGAGGATGGCATAAACAGTGAATTTTGATATGGAATCAAGCGACATCATTCACCAGACATCCACTTGATTAATGTGGTGTCTTTGCCCGGTCGACATTCGCATATCATCATCATCATCAACACGGTCAAACAGCGAAAAGGAGCGAGAGCAGAAAGTGAAATGAGACAATTCCATTCACTTGCTACAAATTGAATTGGCTTCTTTAGTTCTTCGTCCTCCTCTCCAAGTCACCCGTGGACTTATCTTTAAAGAAAGGGGGAGATAATGTGGTTAGAAGTTAGAGGAAGTGGAAGAGGAAATAGATACAGGAGATTTTACTTACAGTTTTTTTTTTTTAAATTTTTAACGGTTTTCGGTCAATTGGGCTTTTAACGATTTCATTTAAAACTTCTTGAAATACCTAACAGATAAACAGTTTAAATTTTGTAAATTTTGTAAAGTTTTTAATAAATTCCTAAACTTTCAATTAATTTATTTCTAAGCTTCATAAATATGGTCGTAGAACTCGCATAAGCTTACGACCCTTAAAAAAATATAGAAAAATTTTAAAGCTTTTAGCAATTTAAATTTCTTTTGGAATTTTTTAAATATTTTTTATTGATATTCTTTCAGCTTTTTGATAAATTATTAGTATAAAATAAAATTAATAGGGTGAAAGCATTCCAAAAGCTTCTGGAAGGTTTCATATACAAAATGTGAAAGTTCTGGAAATGATATTCACCTTTTTTAATCATTATTATCTCCCCCTTTGCGTTAAAGGCATATAATAATAAAATAATACATGAATTGTGCGAGAGAATTTTCACGCTTCGTCGCCAAAGTTGCCTCCATTCTTCGTGGTGTGCGTGCAAAAGAAAAGAGGGGATATTTTGATTTACAATTTTCGGGTTAGCACGAGTGAGAAAGAATAAAACGTTCTTGGGGCGATTTGGCATGAAATAAATGTGGCAATTAGTGCTGTACGTCATTCTTTTAATCTCATGTGACTTCTGCATGGGGTCATTAATTTGGAGTGTATAGTATGATTTTTGAATGAGAAGAATTGTCTCAATGAATGAATTTGATGTGGTGGTTACTCTTTTAGATGCATCACAATAAGATTGTTGTTTGCAGTGATTTTTTTCATCCCTTTATACTTCAATTTCTTGGCACATTATCACCTTGAACACTCTGTCAGCAATGGAAGCATTCACCTGATGTGCTTTAGGCGATCTGAGAAATAAATTCCTCAAAATGATGGTAATATGGGAGATGAGGGGTGAATAATTCCAGAGAAAATCATCGTGCTTTCTAAATTCACCTTCGCACACTAACTAAGAAATCGACATAAGAACTTTGTTGAACAGATTATTTTGGACTTTTTTTTTGATTTTTAAAAAGCTTTAGAAGAACAAATGGAATAAAAAGGAACTGAAATTGAAATAATAATATTTTTTAACTTTAAAATCCTTGAATCAGGATTAACCGAATCATGCCAGTATCACTAACCATGTTCCATGGTTAGAAAGTTTCTAAGCAAATGACGGTGGAGTGGATGTCTGAATGGAAAAATCAAATGGCCATTAAGGTGTAAAAGAGATTCTATGTAAAGAAGCTAGCATGGAGGAGAAAAAGAGCGTCCATCAGCGAAGGAATATAATTGCAGTAATTGGTAATCTCATTCAAAGGTACTTCCATCGCGCCTTTTATACACTTATGTGGGTCTCAGCTCGAGAATGAGAAATTAACATTGTAATTTGGACATATAGTTACAGCCATTAGAACCCAATCTAATGCGCAAACGACTGACGAAGATCACCGCCTGAGAATTATTATAACTTTTCGCGTGTTACGGCAAAAGGAGGGGAAATCATACAATTTTCAGCACAATTCAACAATAATTCACCTGTCGCCTTCTGTTATATCTCTTGAAATATACAAATTGAACATTGGGGAGAGGTTTCTTATATAAATTCTTCTTCACACTTTTTTTTTCTCCCCATCACACAGCATTGTACTTCTATGCTGGCATTTTATGCACATAAAGAAAACCATTTCACACGGTTGCACTCTTTCAATCAATCTCTGACTCAACATTTGACGATGATCACGGGAAAATGCCACTGTGGGAGTATTTCTCATTGCTTTGCAAGTTCACAATTTGTTTGCAAATAAAGCAAAATCAGTTTCGCCTCAACAGTCCCATACAAGGACGGTTATATAGAGAGGCATCTGCCTGTTTATTTGTCACATTTGCTTAAAGGCACAAATAAATTCAGTCCTCAATCACCGTCTCACATGAATTTTCTTCTTAGGTCCTAAATTCTAATTAAATTTTCCTACAAATACTTTGTATTGTAATTTATTCAAATGCATCGCATGTAATTCGCAAACAAGGCATCATGACGAAATTCTTACACACGAGCCCATCACAGAACGTGTAAGAATATCTTGTGGTCGATGCTGGCACACTATAAAATCCTATAATGCTCAATTGTTGTCTTGGAATTTTAATACAATTTATTGCAATTCGATGAAACTTGAGATGGCAAAATAGTGAGTGTTATGGTGGACAAATTCTAACCATTTATTCAAGGATTCGGTGATAATGCAAAATATTTACTTGTTTCTACCCATTTAACGCAAAGAATGATGATAGAATTTGATTTTTTTCGCGCAATTACGAGCCTTGCCATCAGAGAATCTTAAGGAAAAATTCATATTGGACTATTTTGCAACACTTAGTTGAGAGACTAAAAGTGTTCGGGCAGCCAAACACCCCAACTATATATAGTGAGTCCTTATTAATAGGCATAATATTCATAGTAGCATTTACAAGCCCACTATCTCCAATTTCTCTCATGAGGAGAATGCCTTCGGGGTGTTTCCGAACAGAACTTAATACATTGTGCTTATGCTCATATCGACTGTGCGATGCATATGTAATGTTGAATGTGGATAGAAATGCATTGAGCAGGAGCAAGTGTAATGCGGCTGATGGTATTCAATGAGACGAGGGAATTATTATTGTATCGTAAACATATAATAGTGGCCAATTGTAATTACCGGCAACAGTAAATTCAACAGCAAATGATCTGCCATTGTCGTTAGTCATTCAGTTGGGGCTCCTTCGGACTAGAGTGTGAGAGATAGAAAATGCTTATGCCAAACCAGTGGGGAGCTCAAGGAGTGGCGGCAGCTTCTCCTGAGATTGTTGTCGGTGTTTTCCCCGCGTGTCCGTGCCTCCTCTCCCTCTGCCCATTGTCCATATGAGATTGAACTAATCGTACATAAATATGTGCATGAATTACTCCCCCCGTAAATGGTGGATTGGACATAATTGGGGGTTTTCGTGTTTGGTGATTCTCTCTTGGCTTCCCTTACTCCCCAACTCCTCGGCTACTGATGATGATGAGAGTGAGAGGAGATTGTGTGCTGACCAACCTCGGAGATGGTATAATGAGTCGAGAGGGTCTTCAGGTGTTTGCCCAGAAGGAGACGCGCCAACAGGCTATATACCGACGAATTAATTTGTTCAGCCCAAAAAAACATGATTCTTCAACATCACTCAAAAGTCCACAACATTATTCATCCTCGGAAAGTCAAGAGAAATGACCGCACAGGGGACATATTTTAATAAATTAGGGAGTGCTTTATTTTTTCTTTTTTATTTTCTTACTGACACAGGCTTTAAAAAAAGAGAAACAAATTTGCTGAAATTAGTAAAGTTTAATGGAAAATGTTTTGTAAAAGTTGTTATTGATTCCAGTTCAGGATTTACTGAATGACCAAGGAATTTTGTCT
>CAKKOB020001369.1:0-17383 GCA_918844115.2 Phlebotomus perniciosus | reverse complement strand
CCCTTAAATTATCTGTACACCACTTCTTACTGTAATATCTCCCCCTTGATATCATCCGATTGAGCGTATTTTAAGGTCTTGTCAAGGAGTGAATCATTCATTTTATTACCTCTTGAGCCTCTTGAGAGATTGAGTGCAGGATTATTAAACTGCATCCACATTTATGCTTGAAGTATTACAAACAATAGAACTATGAGTTTTATAGGTGTTTGAAGAATATATTTTTTCTGTACTTTAACTCGCATGATTCTCCCTCTATGTGAATGAGAAATATAATTTCCATAAACACGCACTGCATTGAGATAGTTCATATGAATTTCAGTACATTCATGTCGACGAATGATCATTTATGGGTATAAATCATCAATTGATGACAAGCTTTTTTTCACACCTTTAATAAATATTCAATATATGAGATCGGAACGATGATATTATGTGGACCTCCCTCGCTAGTATATAAGAAACAAACTTTTACATACAATTCAAACGAGAAATGCCATTGAAAAATTGTGCTTGAATGACATTCCGCATGTCTTTAGTTACTGATTCTTTGGCATTGCTATCACGTATGATTGATAATGAATTTATCAGGATTTTTTTCACTCTCTCTCCTTGTATTTAAATCAATTCTTTTTGTAATATCCCAGATGTTATCAAAAATGTTTTTTTTTTGGCGCGAAAGGAAATGGCAAAATGTGTGAAATGATGTTCTTAATCAAAAGACCTCGAAGAAGGTGAAATTCCTCGCTTTTTTTTTACAAAGATTTATCAAAGAGAACGAGCGACACGTGATCCATTTCTCGACCCAATAACAATTATTGCGGGTGGATAGTGTGTGTGTGCGAATTTGTGCGACTCACAGGTGATTGTGTGTATAAAAGGGTTAAAAATAGAATGAAATCGCGCGTGTTTTTTGCATGTCTTCCCACAGAAATCACCTCACAATTTTTGGCACTAGTATATTCTGATGGTGTATTCATTCACGATATCAGAACATCTAATGGTATTTTCTTGTATGTTCTTTCACTCATTGGCTTCTGCAATACATATATAACTCCTTTTTTTCTTGCTCCTTCATGTTTTTCTATCACTGGCTCGTGGGTATTGTGCGATAATATAATCAAATGAGCACCACCCACTTGCCAATTTGGCAAATTCATATTGTGATTGTCGTCGTTGTCGTCGTCATGGCAAATTTATGTGTATAGTGATAGCGCGCGGGGAGGTGAAATTGGGTGGGAAAGCAGAGAGGAAAAAAAATCAAGAGAAATATGCTTTGGTATCACATCTTGAATAAGCTCCAATCACTTTTACATGCACATCGCCTTTATCGATAGCTTTTCCTCCCAAACATTTTAACGTGTGGGCTATTGATTTTTCCCCCGAGAGAGAGGAGAGCTTTTGTGCTGGATGGAATGATACAAGATTTTCCATCTATTGAATACCTCCAAACGACTTATTTTCTTCTTGTTGAAAGATGAGGAGAGAGGCTCTCGTTGACGATGTGTTTTTCTTATAAAGAGAAGAAAAACATGGTATAAAACTCCTCCATAGAAATGAGATTCTTTTCTGGGAGATTATTTTTGCGTCCAAATTGATTGTCCTGGCCGTCCTGGCTGACTGAAAGGACATATTGTGGTCATTTACAAGTATTTTAGGACGGATTCAAAATGTCAAGTATAAAAGTTATTATAACCCTGGTTGGAGATAAGATTTGATGATAATGTCCTGATCCTTCTTAATTAATATTCCTTGCTATATATTTTTGACCTGAATTCAAGGGAGAAAAATTAAAAGAAAGTGTTATAAAAGCAAGATTAAAAGTTCTATAAAAACAGTAATTAATTGTTTAAAAAATTATCTTTTGAAGTTCTATTTTCATTTTGATTTTTCTTGAAAGTATAGTCAATAGGAAACTTTAATAAAATTATTTAGAATCCAATGACGTGCGTGCAAAGGAAACACTCTAATTACGAGAATAGAATATAAATCCCCGGCAATAATGGAAAATTGTATACGGATTCAGTCAGAATGTGTGCAAGAGTCAGATGGAAAAGAGATGTCTAAATATAGCATTTCCGAGAAAATCTCAACCACCACACAGTTTCCCTGGTTTTTTTCTCACTCCCCATATACACTCCCTGTGAGCCCCCCAGCTGGGGGGGGATTCAGGGGGTGTAGAAGAGGAATTGAGTATACGATTTTGCGGGTGTGTTTTCCTCTTCTAAAGGTTAAATGCGTATTGATTGTGCGTAGAGAGGCGGCGACATGGGCTTCGATTACAAAACAGTATAATAATTGCATTTTTAAATATAAATTTTTTTCCCTGTCATTGACGTAAAACCATGTAAAACGCTCATGCAAAAATTTTCAATTCTCTCCGCATCTGCTTAATTTTAAATTAACAATAAAACACTTTAATTTGAAAGGGGGGAGGGGAGAAACAATCGTGTGTATAGAATAAATTGTAAATTTTTTGTTGTACAACTGAATTATCAATAGTATTTTTCCTCCCCACCTCAAACCTCCGAATAAATTGCTATCAATTAAGAACTTTTATGTGAAGAAAAAGTTATTAATGCTATTTCTCACATATCATTTTCTTATTGAACATTCACGAGAGAGAGAAGAAAAAAAAATTAAAATTTTACGCGAGAATTTTCCGACATATTTTCCATTCACACCGTGTGTGACTATAAATAATTACGTTTCTATCGCTGGCAGAGGTAAATACGAGGTGGAGAAAAAAGTAGCGGCTTAGAGAGAGGAAAAACCACGTTTTCCCATTTATAAAAGTGCATTTTATTCAATGTAGGTAACTTGTATCTTAAATCGTCAAACGTTGCCATTTCCACGTCACCAAATCGGGAAAGTATAACGTATATCCAAACGAGTTCTTTTCCCTCCAGAGTTCATTGGATCCGTAATTGAAAATTCTTATTACCTTTTTTCTCTCTCATCATCTTCTCTCGTGCCTCTCGAGGCTTTTCCAAGCTGAAAAATGGTGGTTTATAAATTGAATTTTCAGCGTGAGAAAGTGATACGGAACGCGTCTCACTTGCTTTACAAATTCCTGGTTGAGCAAAATTAAATATAATTAGGAGACAATATAATACCCAGGTGGGTGTGAAAAGTGATTCTCCTTTTGCATAGGTCAAGGTTACACGTGGAGGGACTTGAGAGACGCTTCTCATCCATCCTTCGATGTGAACTCATCCGCAAAGTGTTTGTGGCTCATTGAATCGTAATGAATTATTTCATCTCAATGGTGTGTGAAAGAGAAAATTGCCATGAAGAAAATACGGATGTGACATTCATAGGAAATGTTGCTCTCCATCAAGTATACATTTTATATTAATAAGAAAAGAAGAAAATTGCGAGTTTCATAATCTTCTTTATCAGAGAGAAGAAAAGTCTTAGAAGAACTTAATTAGTCTTGAAAAGTCTCTAAATACGTGATTAAGTGTTTGCTCTTTACTTTTTGGAAGGAAGATGTTATAACAGAGAATTGGATCATATTTCGTTTTTGAGGAATTAAATTGGCACTTCTTGAATTACCTTCGAGATACCACAAGTTCGTGCTGTTATCAGATAACAGAAGCTCTTCTTCTGTCACGAAAAGGAATTCTAGATAGAGTAATATAATTTAGGTATATAGGGCTTTTCTCCGAAATGAAAATATATTTATTTGGGTGATATTATATCTTCCTAAAGAGATGGTGTTTAATTTGGAACTCTCAGGGGGGTGTTCAGTAATTCAATAAAACAACTGTATTGCGTGATATTAAATTTATTATTGGTCAAAATTCCACGATTTACTCAGAATACCCAATCACCAGGCGCCTCCACTGGGTCTTAAATAAATACAACATATCGCTAGAGGATACTTGAGAGAAAACAATCCTCAGGGTAGGTTATATTATATTATGTGGAAAATTTAGAGAGAGAGACTCCTTTTTTTCTGTGTTGTTTCATCTTCCACGATAAATTCATGCAAAAATACCCATTAGTGGTGAGAAGTAAAAATAGCATAAAGTAGCAAAATATATCAAGGCGTCTCCATCGCGCACAAATGACACTGTTCAAGGTTGGAAAAAGAAACAATATAATAGTAAATTTTGTGTTGCCTATTTCTGTATGACATTCCATATATCCACAACCACCCTCCACCCTCTCGGTATATTTGTTCAATATTGTAACTTGTATTTGCCTCATACACCATTCAGACCAACTGATGGTTTGACGTAACAATTTGCCCGGTTTTTTCTCTGCCCTCTTTCCACATAATCTTTCTTGAAAATGTTTGAGGGGGTGGGAGGGAGGCAAGAAAAGCTCACATAGCGCGTGACTTTGTGCGCCCCAAAGGGATGGGTTGCAAGTTTTCCGCTCAAGAGCTAATGTATAGGTATTTTTTGATATATAGCCAGAGTTGCCGGGAATTTAATACAAATTTATAGGCAAGGGTGTCGTCATGATTTTGGCAAATATTGATTTTTTGCAATCTCAAGGGCACGACGGAGAATTCCTACGTGGGTGTATTTCCAACATTGAGTGGGGGAGCATTGCGCGCGGGGAAAAGTCAGGGCGTCGAATAGAGATGGATAATTTTGCCATCAGACTGTCATCCGCACTGCGTGGAGTTTTGGAAGTGTATGTATTAGTTTCTCCCCCCGAAATGATGTTCAATGGCTCTGGAATATCAATCTGTTGAGTAATCAATGGAGTTGTATATGCGCGAGTTTTCCAGGATCTCACATCAATTCCCTTCTCAAGTTTCTCCTTATGGAAACTTGAGATCGAGATGTGAAGGTTTGGGGGATAGGGAGTTTTCGTGCCCAGGCAATGTTAGCGAATTTGTAAAGAAATCTGATTATTGATTTCACACACTTTTTGCCCAACCGTAGCTCTCTCTCGTGATGGTGGAAAATACGTTGTGCGCAAAACTTTCATCACCCCTCATTTTTTTTGCACATGGGATACAAACACAGCAAAACAGCTGAAAATGGAAAAGTGCTTTCACACACAAGGCCACATGATTGTAGTATTTTCATCGTCACTCTACACCCTTATGGATTTTCCCGAAGCGGCGTTGCTTCACTCAAATATCATTCAATGGAAATTGGAGGGTTTTTTGGTTTAAATAAACCGAAGAAAAATCGCACAAAATTTATAGAAAATCATTTAAGAAACAGAAATTAGAGATGAAGATTAGCTGATTACTCTAAAAATGCACACGCGCGCAGCGCTGTTAGCGGACTTCGGGTATCCCCGGGAGTCTTTGGGAGGAAAGACACCCTTTCAAGTCTTCCGCGAATTATCATTTTCAGGTTTTGAAAACATTTTGTAGTAGTTTTTCCGGAAAATTCTTTTTAAAGATTCTTTAAAAATGTAGAACAATCTGAATGGGAGTGAAAATTTGATGATTTTCCGTATAAGAATCATTTTCTCTGCTCTTTTTGTGAATTTCCTTAGAAATCAATCAATGCCTTCAGCAATAGGAAAATTAATTTTGAATTTTCATCCTTCCAACAATTGCTGATGCAATTGACTGAGTCCACAAACTGCGGTGCTCATGGGAAAACTGGTAGTATAGGTATTCCAACTCAGTGAAAATCCATATTTTGTGCTTGTGTGCGGCGTCGGCGGAAAAAGGGGGTCGTATTTCCCACAAAGTGCTCTCCATTCATAGAAAGACGGACTCACACACTGCTTCAAACTTGACATTCATAAGATTCGACGATGAGAGTGTCTGGTTGTTTCTTTTTTCCTTCTTATTTTTCCCTTTTATTTTTTTCTCTTCTCAATCATCAGGGAAAATAGTTGTTGAGTTTTCTCTCTCTCTCTCTCTCTGGTTTTCTCGTGTCTTATGCGGGTGTTTTTGGGGGTGAGAGAGCTTTGCGGTTGCGGGTTTGCGGGGTGAGTGGGTGTTATTTCTTGTGATTTGCTCTCCTGAGTGAGAAATGGTCAGATAAATAGCACATCTGTCTGTCAATTTTCGAGCAATTTATTGTGGTGGAGAGCACATGATTTTTCATTGTGGGAAGGAAAACATGTAATAGAAAAACGTCTCGAGTGGCAGAAATGAGAGTAAGATCGTGACCACCGGGCGCCTCCACTGCACGCAAGAGCTTTCAGGCAAATATTTACAGAAAATATTTCACACACAGAGTGTAAATGTTTTTATCTTCCGCAATAGTGAACAATTTATTTTGACTCTTTATTTTCTTTCTTTTTTTTTCTCTTCAACTCCTGCGAATTGATGTGTTTTTTTTCTGTCTTTATTCATTGGGGGAATTTCGGATTTTAAGCATATGAGTTACGGGTTTTCTGTGTTAGTTTCTCTATAACTTCGTGCTGGTGTACATTTCAAGTGGGTGTTTCTGTGGTGTTGATACGCGACTTCACAGCACACACCTCATTCTATCAATGAATTTTCCATCTCACTCACTGTGTCTCTCCCTTTCGGGCTCAGTGGTGTGCAATAGAGTGTGAGAAAGAGGAAGTTAGTGTCAGGGAAAAAGCGCGAGAAATGTGTCTGAGTTGATATGTATAGTAAATGTGGTGTACGTGGTTGACTTTTTTGAATGCCTCCAATGATCCCGCACAAGCCCAGAACGTCACACAAAAATGATTTTCTAAAATAGACTTTTTCCTCACCCACCTTTTCTCTTCTTTCTCCGCACGATGCCATTGTGGCTCACAGTTGAGAGTGAGTTCTATAATCTCGATTTATTTCAATTCTTATCGTAACAGACAATTTTTTTTGTTCGGCTAATTCACTCTCATTTGGGGAAAATCCAACAAGAAGTCGTGATGAAGGAGTGCGAGACTTTATCGCATTTCCAGCTCTTGTGACGAATGCTGTGGTGGCGTGATTTGGATATTTTTTTCAATATGTGTTTGTTTTTTTCGATATGAAATGCCCAAAAATGGTGATATTATTGCCTAAAATTTAGAATAAACACCTAAAGTTTGCACACGTTTCGCTATATATAGCTGTACTACCTATAATAACTATATATAATACATATCGAAATGCAATTAAAACCTAAAAGTGTGCATGAATGTTTAAACAGTTGGCAAAGACGCCCAAAAATGCACAACAATACCCAAAAAATTTAAATTCAAAACACTAAATTATGATTTTTTTCGCCCCAAATCAATCTCATGCCATACTTTTGATCCATTCTTCTTGACAACAGTCCAATTATTCGCCTTCCTCCTCCCACCCAACTTGTTTACAAAAAAAATGAATTGTATTTTGTGTGCTTATTACTTGATAATGAATGATGATGGAATGTGTGATTCTTATACACCCACTTTTCTCTCTTCAAACTCGCCCCCCCCCCTCCCCACGAGCCTCGTGTAATACTTCAAAAGTGAATTTATGTGGTGTTTTCATTTAATTAAGCAGCAAAATCTTATCAGCTGTAAATTGTGAATTGTATAACCGCGTGTGGTGGGTGTGTTGGCAGAAAAAAAGGCAGCCACACAGTATAAATAATATAAGAATAATAATAAAAAAAACCCGCGAGTTGAAGTTATTCAAGGTGCTCTGAATGAGGTACAGAGTTGATTGTCATCTTGTGTTGATTTCACATCGATTAGATGGGGAGAATGGATGTGTTGACGTCATTGGATGATTGATCTTGAAAATCTTCTTGGGTGAGTTATTATGGGTAAGAGTTTGCGCTTCAAGGTTGATGTCGCAAGTGTTTCACCTTATCTCTTATCAGATGGTATAATCATTTCAAAATATTCCACAATTCCTACAAACAATGAATGAACCTGGTAGTAGCGTTCGAGGTAATTATCTCGTCTGAGAGAGAGACACTCTTGCAATTCTGGGCAGGTGTGAAAATTTTCAAGGTGAAATGGGTTGAAATCTATATCGATTATTGTACTTTCACTTAATTACATCTAAGGGATATTTTTATCCATCTCTCTCTCGCTCTGCGTTGTGTGAAAAATCAATGAAATTGGGGGCAATTTTCAGTAATACTCCCTTGCTTCTTGCACTGAGAAAAATGAATGAAATTGTTTGTTAATTTTTGTTTGAGGTTGTGTTTTCATTAAAAAACATTTTTATTAAAAACTTTTATTAATAAATTTGTTATTTTATTTTAGTTCTATCGTTTATTATTGTTAAAATAACTATAAAACGTATTAGAAACAACAATTTTTAACCTAAAATTAAGTGTTTCTGATCTTTTTTGATTACAAAATATTTGATTCTACCCAAAAACATCACTTAAAACAACTCAGATAATTTCTCTGAGTCACTTTGGGTGTTGGAAAGATACCAAAATTGATTTTTCCATTTCGTGTGTGATAAAATATCTTCTGTATTATTTAATTGGAACACCTTCCAGCTAGACATGAGTGGGAAATTATCTTAACTGGGGAAGAGACGAGCGAAAAAGATGGTTTGTTCCGAGTGAAAGAAAGAATAGATGTTTGTGTGAATTTTTGGTCACGAGATTCGCAGCTTCGATGGCTTTAGATTGGCTTTTGCGTGGATTTCCTTTTCATTCTCCGGGGCTTATTGTAGGTGTGTTTGTGTCACCTTGACCTTGGATGGCGAGAGTGTGGCTGGAAAATGGGTGGGAAAAATACTCAGACTCTTGCTGTTATTGGAAGAAATATTCTATTTTGAATATTTTATCGATGAAAATGACTCCATTAGTTCATTTCTCTCTCTCTCTCCTCACTTTCAGGTCCTCTTGAGGACTCACATCGTGGGCTCACAGACTTATCACCGTCCACGTGAGTCTGTGAATTGGATGAGAAGTCGTGACACGCAGGAGTCTAGTGTGAAGTGTGTGTCACGAATGCGTGTGCATTCGCCAGTGTCACTGCCACTTATACCATCACCATCAGGCATCATCGGGAAAGTGTGGCTGGTGGAGGACGTGCGACTTTGGTCGCTGAGGAGGATCTGCAACGGCGGCCGATGTTATCTGCCGTAGAGAGTCACCTGGGGCCCAGCAGGGCGTATTCACATCCATTTGTGGGTCCCACGGTTACGGCTCTCGTGCCCAATTGTCATCCGATCTCATCATTTCCGCCCCTCACCGCCCCGCCGGCTAACATGTCGGCGGCGGAGTTCGCCAGGCCGCAGCCCAAAGCCAGGTAATTAATGAATTAATTCAATTGGGTTTTATGATTCCAAGATGGCGCTATAGTCTCCATTCGCCATTTTGAAAAGTGTTGAAATATTCTTTTTGGGATATCTCCCAAGAAATGTTATAGATTTTCTTGAAATTTTAATATGTTGTATCCGTTGTATCCTGGGTTGAGACTTTTCCAAAAATGTATATGACTTAAGTCTTTACTTATACCTGAAGTTTAGATAAACCGGTTTAAATCTTATTTTGCTTGTAACTTTCGTTCTAACTGTCCGATTTCGATCATAAAAACCTTTTTGAGCCTTGGAAATGTTCTTGAAATTTTCTGAAATATTTGAAACTTTCGTGAAATTTTGGAAATTTTCGGGAAGAGGATAGGAAGGGTTAAATTTTTCAGAGAACCATGAAAAATATCAGTAAAAATGTATGAAATTTTTGAAAATTTCATGAAACTTTAAGGATATTTCGAAAATTTTCTTTAGAATATTGAAATTTTCTTAAATATTTAGAAAACTTCGAATATCCACTTTAAGAAACAGCTAATTATACATCTTATAGGTGTTCAATCTTTTTGTGTAGGACTTTATCATTCTAATGATATAATCTAATTCAAAAATCTCTCTTCCAAGAAAATTCATTGACTTGCATCTGGGAGTTTTATTCTCGTTTTTCATGTATAATGTTGAAATTATGAATATCCAATAGCTCATTACACAGGGCTTTTCACAATATTTTATTTCACGGGAAAATTGAGGCGCTCTTGAAGGGCAAAATCAAAAGCTCTACTCTTGTAACTCCCACCTGTAATACCATCGCGTTTTCTTGTTCAATTCTGCGAAATCCACAAAGACAGGGCTAAATAAGCGTAACAAAAGACATCTCATTGGATGGATCGTATAAAGTTCATAAAGTTCACAAAGAGAAATTTTATCATGGCTAAAAAGCTTATGCCTTTAATTAATTTTAATATAATTTAATTAGTAGGTTAATTTATTAAAATTCTCCCTTGAAACAGGAAACTGATTATGTTCTGATTTCGCAGGTATAATGGTAGCTTGTCCCGGAGTCCTCTGGCCACTTCGCCGCGCTCCAAGTACATCGAGCAGACGGGTCCGGTGAATCTGGCCGTGGGATCTGGCAGTGGATCACCCAAGATGGACACACTGCCCGTTCAGGCGACGCAATCATCCCTGCTGTACGACGCCGCCGCCAATTTCCCGCAACCCCTCAACTACTCAGGTCTCTACGGGCGTCCCGGACTCTACGGTCGCTCACTGTATCCGCTCCACTCGCTGGCGCCGCCCAATCGATCCCACGGCACCTACATCGCCCCCCAGCTGGATTATGCGGCGCCACCCTTCCTGTCGGCCGTGCCATACTCGCCCACGCCCCTCCAGCCGCCGCCCGCCGAGACGCCCGCCGGCGAGTCCATTCTCAAGAAGACCACCGCGGCGTCTAACGCCTTCGCCGCCCCCAAGGAGACAAAGAACAGCGTGAGCTTCAAAGTGCCATCGGGCAAGGAGGGTTCACTGAAGCACAGAATCCTCACGAGGCCCTACAGCGAGTCCACCAAGAGGAAATCGCCCAGCCGGACAATCCCATCGACTGTCGTGAGGTGAGTTGTTAAAACTTAAAGACTTTTTGCTGGAAATTTAATGTAAAGATTGGAATAGAAGTTTCAGAAGAATCTTTTCTTACCTTTTGCCTCTCTGTGCTGTCTTTGCAGTAGCACCACGACGGTGAAACCAAACTTCAGCAAAGGCGTCCTTATTGATCTGGGCAATGGCGAAATGCGCCGCGTGGAGGATATGCGGACGGAGGACTTTATTGCTTCGTCGACAAAGACTCCCGGATTGGAGCTGGTTGACTCCACGGTGGTGAGAATATCTCCCGGCGGCAGTGATGTTGTCGTGACACTCAATTGCGTGAAGCACAAGTCAAAGGTAAGGCAAAAATATATTAGGAGGTTTTAGCTAGTAGATTTATGCAAGAAGTTTAATAATTTTTTGCGAAATCCTGCTAAAAATTTGATAAATTTTTCAATATAATTTTTATGAAAGTTAAACCTACTCAAATATCTGCTATTTTGTTGCAATTTTCTATTTAGGTAAAGATTTTTTTTTATATAGGATTTGATAGATAATTGAAATAGTTTTTGCCAAATATTTAATAAGGTTCTGCTAGAAATTTATTGAAGTTTCTGCAATAAATTTAGAAGGATTTCCTGATTAATTTGAGAAGTTTTTTTGCTGGAAACTTGCAGATTCTTTTAGAAACTCTTAGAAGTTTCTACTAGAATATCTCGGAAGTTTCTACTAGAATCTCTTGGAAGTTTCTACTAAAATATCTTGGAAGTTTCTACTAGGAATCTCATAAAGTATCTAAAACAGAAATTAGAGATTTTTTTGTACTATTTTTGCTAGAAATTGCAGAATGTTTTCCTAATAAATTTAATAAAGTTTTCGCTAGAAATTCACCTGAAACTCTTAGGGAAATATAATGACTATTTCTCTGCTGACTTTTTCATTAAATCACACAGAAATTTCTCTTCATTGAGTTTACAAGAAAATAATATAAAATCTTGTTGTACCAACCTTAGCAAAAACAGATTACTAATGTTTATAGACAAGATCAAGAATTTTAATGACTTCACAAACATCCTCCGCCAGAGCAAGCGATAAGAAATTTTACTGGGTGTTCTAGAATACTGAGAATACTTCTCTCTCACCCAATAGAACACAGGTAGAATATTATAAGTTAAATTTTTCTTCCATTCCAGGTTCACCTGAGCGTCTATCCGGAGCATCCGTTCTTCGTGTATCGCCAGGGCTGGGCGTCTTGCAGTCCGGAAGGCACTTTGCGGGTGCACGGCCTGAAGTGTCATCAGCTGCAAGTGGGTGATGTTTGTATCTCACTTCGTCAGAAGGATTCCTCCTCGGCCAGCGATCCCGAATCCGTGGCTGTGACTGTCCCCGAGGCGGGAGTCCGGGAGCCGCCACCGATGCCGTCGCCGCCGCAGCAGCAGCCGCAAAACTTGTCGCGGAAGCCGGCGCAGCAGATCGAGGGGGTGACGTACCATCCAAAGTATCGCGGCCAGATGGATAATCCGCCGCCGCCGCCACAGAGTGCATCCACGACCATAAATCATAGTATTCAAAGTATTGTGATGAGCATCAATGACGACCAGAGGCGCTACCAGCAGCATTTCCATCCAATGCACACCTACTACAATCCCCACGAGATGATTCCGGCACCGCCGCGGCCCGATGACGCCATGCAGGAGTCGAAGAAGAGGCGCTGGTCGGCGCCGGACAACATCCACGACGAGGAGGCATTCGTTGGCGCTTATCCACCACCACATAAACTTGCTAGTCATTGAATCCACTGATTGAGTGGGATCCCGGAAGGAGAGAGACAAGGTAAAGGGGTCAAAGGGAGGAGGAGTTTCCCATTTTTATTGGTCAATCGCCACGAGTTTCCAATTCAAGCCTTTCTTTTGATAATGAGAATTTTGGAGATGATTTTAAATTTTGGTTTTCAACGGTTTGTAACGGGCAGTTTTTCTGAGGAGAGAAATTTCAAGGGGAAAAGTTTTGATTTCTGGAGAGGACAAAAATAAAAGAGAATAAAAAGGAGTTTCTGGTTGGAATTTGATGAGTAAAGTTTCTACTAAATGGAAAGTTTGGGTTTAGCTGAACATTTTAAAAAATTTCTGCTTGAATTTTAATAAGAGATTTTGCTGGCAATTTTAGAAAGTTTGTTATTTAAAATTTATTGCAGATTCTGCTAGTATTTTCAGGACTTTTCTATATGAGGTTTATTGCAAATTCTGCTAGAAATTTAATGCAAAATCTGCTGATAATTCAAATAAGTTCTTGATTGAAATTGATTGCTTGCTCTGCTAGAACTGTTTAGGCATTTCTGCGTGAAATTTCTTGCAGAATCTGCTGGAAATTTAACAAAATTTCTTGTAGAAATTAAATGTATAATCTGCAATAAATTTCCAACTGGAATTGCAGTAATTTTTGTGAAATTCCTTGTAGAAATTTAATGCAGATTTTGCGGGAAATCTCAGAAAGTTTCTGCTAGAAATTTAATGCAGATTTTGCAGGAAATTTCAGGAAGTTTCTGCTAGAAATTTAATGCAGATTCTGCTAGAATTTTTAGGTCTTTTCTAATAACAACTGCTTAAATTATTCACGTTGAGAAACTACTATTTAAAAACTTATTATCAAAGAAGAGTTAGAAAGAGGATTATGGAGATTTTTCTAACGATTTTCTAGTTTGAAAAATCTCTGAATTTTCCTAACTTCTTTCAAATTATGGATAAACAAAAAATATTAAAGGAATAAACACAAAAGATTAAAAAAGAAAAATACAGTTTGCTGACCTCCATAGAAGGTTGTGTAGTTCAATAAATGTCAATATGCTGAGAAAAAAAAATAATGAAATAAAACAAACAAATTTCACAATAGGATTAAAGGGATTAAACTTAAAAATAAAAATGAGTAAATAGAGAACTTTATCAAATGAGACAACTACCTCAAGTTGCAAAGTTTTAAATGAAGAAAACAAAAAAATCAAGAGCGTCTGTGCGGACAATGAAGACACGTTGAAAAAAAACACAAAAGAAAACACTTAATGTTTATTATTTTGTATAAATTATTGAATGAAAATATCGATCTCATTTATATTTGTAATGTTTTTTTTAAACCAACTGAAAGCCAGTTATTTCTCATCTGCACCGCTTCTCTTTTTTTCCGCGAAGTCGGTGAGAAGTTGAAGCGAGATGAGGTGTAAGAATGAGAAAATTGAGAAGAGAAGGAACCTATTAAATTTTTTTTATATACATTTTATTGAGTGCAAAGTAATTGTTTTATTTTCTTTCTTTTAGTGGAATGATATTATAGGATGATGAAATGAGAAAAAAACGCGGGAGAATTTACAAAACGGAGAGAAGAAGGAAATACAAAATGATTGTGCCTTTTTTATTAGGATTATTTAAAAAATGGTTCATTTCTTATTGAAACTTTTTTAGGAAAAAAAAAGAAAGTCTTTATACAAAATATATTGTGGAAGTTTTTCCTAATTTTCATCCCACTTTTTTTTTATACAAACACCTTTTATTATTATTAATTTTATTGGGATGATAATTTTCACAGGAAAGAGTTTGAAAAAAAAAATTGAAAAATGAAAAAGAATCTTATAAAATGAAAAGCTTTTGATGAATTGATGTTTCCTTTCTTGGATTAGAAAAGAAATAATGTTGTGCAAAAAAAACCGTATGTTTAAAGTTGTAAGAATATACAAAGAAACTTATTGGCTCCGTCTCTGCTGTAATAATTGTTTCAAGAAAATAAAAAGAAAAAATTGTGTATGAAGAAATAGAATAATAAATTTTTAAGTGTATAGAAAACACAAAATAGAAATATTTAAAAGAAGAAAAAAAATTTGATGATACAAAAGTAGAGATGAAAAATTGAAGAATTGAAAAATTCACGAAAGAAATAGATGTGTAAATATTTGTGATAATATTATTTAAAAAGATAAACAAAAAAATATGAAATTCTATGTGAAGAAATAACTTTTATATCTTTTAGTAAGGAGAAAATTGAAATAAAAGCATTTCTCAGAAAAAATGCTGGAATTTTGAATAAAGAAAAAAAAAAAACAATTTTTTGAAAAAGAAAAATTCATGAAAATGTCAACATGAGAACTAATTTATGTAAATAGAATTCTTGTAAGGCAAATTGTGGGTGAGACAAAAAAAAAACAGGATAAATTTTCTCTACAAGAGAAGAAAAAAGATGCAATTGAGGAGGAAGAGAGAAGATAAAAACGAAATGTTGCAAAATTATATTCTTGAAAATATTTTTGTATTGTTGTAGAAAAAAAAGAAAGGAAAAAAATATATATTGTATGTAACAATTGAAAAATTGACAAGGAAAATAGAAGAAAGAGATATAAAATATTCAAAATGCTGAATTAAGGAAGAATATATAAAGTTATTGAAAATCAAAAACAGTCTTTTTTACTCATGTTTCTCCCATGTTTCACCGTTGCTCGACGCGAAGGAGAAACAACAGCATTTACTCGGCAAAAGTTAAATTTAATGAGCGTAATACATCATACAGCGTGAGGGTACGTACATTTACAGCGAATCATCTCTTAAATATATATTACTCGAAAAAAGGAGAAATTAATTTACAAAAAGTACATAATGTAATGTTAAGTAATCCCCGTGTGGATGCTCCAATCTGGGGGAGCGACTGTGGCGGCCGGAGAAGAATATGTATAGAGGTGAATTTTTAGTTTTACGCCAGTCTTCAGGGGATCCATTCATGCGGCACTGAGACATTAACTGGTTGTTGACTCCAATCGCCTGGCCTGATCGCTCGAGCGCACAATTGCACACTCAAAACACTCTCCAAATCAACTTTTCACCCTTCACTAGGCCCAGGATCTCCCACTGGCCTCCTTGCGGTGAGGAGGAGGCTTTCAATTCGATCCACCCTCAAATCATGAATCCCTGGCAATGACTGTCGTTCTGCAAAGAGAGAAAGAGGAACGTTAAAGTAAAAGGAAAGAATCAATTTTATTTGAAAGTATTTATTCAACGAGAAACAAGTTTAGAAATTTACAAAATAATCTGTGCATTGAATATCTAAGAAATTGTAAAGAATTTCTACAAGAATTTTTACTAGAAATTGGAGAGATATTCCAGTGGAAATTGCAGAGCATTGCAGAGAATTTATTGTTGAAAATCTGGAGAATTTCTAGCAAAAAATTGCAGAGGAATTCCTAGTAGAAATTGCTGAGAATTTTTAGTAGAAATTTCTGAAAATTTCTAGTAGAAATTGTTGAGAATTTCTTGAAGAAATTGCTGAGAATTTCTAGTAGAAATTGCTGGGAATTTCTAGAAGAAATTGCAGAGGAATTTCTAGTAGAAATTGCTGGGAATTTCTAGAAGAAATTGCAGAGGAATTTCTAGTAGAAATTGCTGAGAATTTCTAGAAGAAATTGCAGAGGAATTTCTAGTAGAAATTGCTGAGAATTTCTAGTAGAAACTGCTGGGAACTTCTAGTAGAAATTGCTGAGACTTTTTAGTAGAAATCGTAAAGACTTTTTAGTAGAAATTGCAGAAGAATTTCTAGTAGAAATTTGAGGGAAAATCTAGTAGAAATTGCTGAGAATTTCTACTACAAATTGCTGAGAATTTCTACCAGAAATTTTAAGGGAAATTCTATAATAGTAGAAATCGCTGAGAATTTCTAGTAGAAATTGCTGAGAATTTTTAATAGAAATTGCTAAGAATTTCTAGTAGAAATTGCTGAGAATTTCTACCAGAAATTGCTGGGAATTTCTAGAAGAAATCGTAGAGCAAAATCTAGTAGAAATCGCAAAAACTTTTTAGTAGAAATTGCAGAAGAATTTCTAGTAGTAATTTAAGGGAAATTCTAGTAGAAATTTGAGGGAGTTTCTACAAGAAATTCTTAGCAATTTCTACTAGAAATTCCCTCAAATTTCTACTAGAAAATTGCTGAGAATTTCTACTAGAAATTGCATAGGAATTTCTATTAGTTGTTGTATAAAATCTCTATAATTTTCATAATAGTAATCTTCCAAAATGCATTTTAATATAATAGAGATATTCCTGTTACACGTTTTCTAGCACCTCTTCAAGAATTTTCAAAGAAGATTTCAACAATGAAACCCTAAAAGCTTTCCATAAAACCTCCCAAAACTCTTAACAATCTTTCTTCGACTTACATATTCCCGAAGGTGATATTCTTGTGCTCAGCTCCACCGTTTGGGAAGGCAGATCCGCCATTCTTGAGGATCCCACTAGGAGAGCTCTCGGTCTTCCTCAGCTCCGGCTTGCTGGGAATTGTGATCATCACGCGATTCGCCACTCCATTGCTCTTCTCAATATTGGATGAGTGACTCTTCTGCAGAAGAGTCTTCCCATTCTCCAAGCACTGATTGTCCTTCTTGTCCCCATTCACCGTCACCAGCGTTGTCATTCCATTAACACCTCCTCCGTTCTCCTGCCGAACAATTTGCGTGTTTAATAGTTTTAATTATTACTTCACTGATAAGGAAATGCTTTTTTCCACTCAGCGAAATTTCTGCTTAAATTCTAGTAAAAAGGGCTTGATATCAAGACAAATCGGTCTTAATATAGGTCCTAGAATTTCACTTCTTCCATCAAGACATGAAATTTGCTTGTGTCTAGACATGAATAATTTCTTAGA
>CAKKOB020001368.1:0-23300 GCA_918844115.2 Phlebotomus perniciosus | reverse complement strand
GACACACAGACAGACAGACAGACAAACATTTTGGAGATGGGTATTTTCGGACTCCTGGAGTCACGTCCGGTCGAGATTTAATGGTTTGAGGGTGATCAGGCCAATTCAGATATGCACACTTGGCTTTATGTATTAGGATATATTATATATGCATGTATTTTATATATACCCCTTGTTAAAAAAACACTTTTTGCTCATTGCGATGCTTCAAAAGCGCCAGAGAAAACGAAGAAGGGTGAGTAGAAGCTCTTCAGTTCAGAGTCTGAAATATTAACTGAACCGTTAAATTATTTAGACTTTGAGCATTATTACTTGACATTCTGTGGAAAGAAAATTCAGAGAATTCAAAAGGGCAGAATAACATCAAATAAACTATAAGAAACAGACAGTCTGTCTGTTGCCAATATCTTTTATGAGCAATTCGTGAAATTTTCTGCTTAATTAATGATTCTGCCCTTTCTGACAGTGACAGACTCAATGGAGAACCTCCCATGGGGTATGTTTCTGTCATTGTTGTCTTCACAATCATCCCCAACTCACCCTCCACAACCAGTCTCCTCATTGACTGCAGGGGGCGGCCCTTTTTCTAATTAAAATGACAAAGTGAAAAATAATTTGACTTAAAAATCCATTACAATGGTTTATTGTTCTGGCGGAGGTTTCGTTTGCTTTTTTTTCATTCGACATCGAGTGGGTGACCAGAACGTCCCAAATGGAGTCAAAACTTTCGCTCTGAAAAATTTACATATCAAGTGGAAGGGTATATGGATAGCCCTCTGGTACGCATTTCTATTCCCCACAAGTGGAGTCCTTAGGGAAATTGAGAAGAGACAAAATATCTGTCGACGACAGACATTAACATTTACGCAGAGCATATGTTCGGAAAATAATCTCCAGCGGATGGACATGAGGCCAAACATTCTCATTCCCTAATACCTGGATGGGTGAAGGTGTTCACATGTCGAAATCTGGAATTTGTCATCATATTGTGTTCTAGCATTCCTCCATCTGCTTTCCAATCCAAATAAGGCGCATCCCTCCGAGGAGGCTTTTCGGCTTTCAGAGACACTTTGGCCCAAAATCTCATGGTCGTGGCTCTTCGATGGCGCTTGTTTTTGTCCCTCTTTTGAGCCGAGTGTGTAAATTTCCGATTTATGAATGTGGCATCCGTCGTGACTGTAATATAGGATGGTGTTTGATTAGATTTTGATGCGTCCTCTTCACTCTATTGTCACGCCTGAGTGTGACGTGGATGAACAAGAGGCAGATGGCGAAATTGTGATTTTCAATTTGCCTCAGACTCGATTTTTTTCAACATCTATACCCATTATTTGCATAATTTCCTTCTATTCGCCAGTTACTCATTTTAGCTGGGATTCCCATATCCCAGCTTATTTCATCTAACGCCATTCAGAACGTGGGATGGGCGTTTTTTGATATAATAGTGATTTTTAGCACATTTTTTGCACTGCACAGCACACCTAAGAGAATATCTAATTTTCTAGTTATTTCTACTCTTCAAATTTGACAATCTGTCTACATTATTGTTAAGGTTTGGATGAAAATTTGCTTCCACCACCTGGCGGCCCCACATGTCCGTGGAGACGCCGGGTGTCAAAAGCTCCTTCTGAATTCGGAGTGTGGCGTGACGCTTTTGCTTCTTAATTGTTTCTATTGTTGAAAATCGATTATTTCACACAATTCATTTGCACTATTCACTATCAACACCCATGTTAAATGGTAACATAGTCTATAACTAACATGTTGTACAACATGACTCCCTCCCGGTTAACTCTCCACACAAATATTCATCCAGAGGGGCGAGAGATGGTGAGAGATGAAGGTGATTGTGAATGGTGTGGGGTTCGGCATCAACAGTCGCCCACAATCAGCTGATATTGTTCGAGTGAACGAACCAAATCAATTAATAAATATGCACTTGACTGTACAGACGCCTAAATACTCTCATCCCCATAATAGTATTTAGTCAATTGACATACATATCCCTATATGTTTCGATAACTCATTCATACGTGTTTTTGGGGGTGATGCGGGGCGCCATCCCCTTGCCGGCATCATTTAGAGAGGCTTCAGACCACATGGACATAGCCACATACAGTTTTCTGCCCCATTTGACGAAATTATCTGCGTCAATTTTCTAACAAAACAATTTGTCCAAACACACAGCAACAACCCTTGGTCAGACCCAATGGCGTCACCCGAAATGTGCCAGAGAAATCCACGGAAAATGTTTCGAAATGAAAATATACTGCGCTCTCCTATCCCTCATCAGCTCTGAGCAAAAAACCGAGCGGAATTGGCAAAGAAAAAACAACAAGAACTCCCCCTCAAAAAATGAATGCCCACATCCCTCTCGCAAGAGCAAACGCACACACGAAATGGAGGTTTTTCCAACGGCCGTCACGAAAAAGGAATTTTCCACCATATGCGTACTTCCACCCCCGCATTTTCCGCCACACAGTCGGTGGGTGAGAATTCAAACAGAGCGAGATGGAGGAAAAAGTAAACACATTCAACTGTGCGATAGACCAACAATTTCATGTGGTCATGTGTGTATATAGCATTTTGGTTCCTTTGGCTCTGACCACCCCAGTACCTACATCCTCCTGGTCAACTGAGTGCTATACAGAGTTAACCAGTAAATTTGTTAAGCGATATAAACACAAGATCTATAGAAAACAATTTTATATAGCGTTTTGTTTTGTTGAAATAACATAAAATAAACGTTAATACTAATAATAATAATACTCTTTGTTGATATATATTTATTATTTTATTTTCTTTTAAATACTGTATGGCCCCAGATAATCAAGCCACAAGCAAGGCCACAAGGATTAATGTCTTGGAAGGAGTATATCTAACTCCTGAATGTTAACAAATTTAAATTTTCAGAAACACATTGCCTTGATTCAAGTCGTTTTCCGGATTATCTGAATTTCGAGAATTCACGGGAAGAATATTAAAAATATTTTAAATTGTATAAAGTCTGTCTTTAGATTCTTTATTTAAATTTGACTTATTGCAAGTAGCAAGAACTCTCACTTCATTATAGCAACAAATTTTATGAGTAATCTTGTCTATGTGCGGAAAACCCATAGCAAAGTTACACTGCGAGTTGGAAATATTCCGGCATTTTTTTCGACGTGACAAAATGGTATGGGAAGAGTTCTGTGTGCCAAAAACCGTATGAAAATGCTAGAGGAAGGAGTGGGTGACCCCTGTGGGGGTGGACAAAATCGCGCCCACCAGAAGCAAAACGCACAAGAGATGTGGAACACAAAAATAACCTCGCCAAATCAGGAGGGAAAAGCAATAAAGTTGGACTATTATGGAGAACTCAACTCAGTCCGGTTCACTGAACAGACCTCCTGCCAGAATTACATGCAATCCGCACCAAGATGGCCATCAGAGATCATCCCTGCTGCTCCGATATTTCTCCAATAGAATAAATGCTAATAGAAGAGGGGAATTTCAAATGCCACAGCAAAAGTGATTGAGATTTCGATGAAGATCACAGATGAAATAATTCACATAATGCATTAAGAGCATAATCCATTTACATTACGTCATCAAATGGCGGTGAATGCTAATGGAAATTGATGGATTTGAAAATCTAATTACACTGTTAAAAAAAATGCAAGAAAATCTGCATGAATCCCAAGAAATAATAAAGAATATAATTTATTTTTCTATACAAAGGATCTCATATTGAAGTTGTCAGTACCTTACTCTAAAATGTAAATTATTTTGGGCTAGTGCTGTTACAGTCCATTTGAGTCGGGATCTGGAAAAAAGCATTGCCGTAAAGTTTCTGAATTTCCAATAGATTTCTCAAACTTTGTACTACATAAATTGTCACGTAAAAATATTCTCTTGGCAAAATAGCCTCGAACATTTGCAAATTAATTTAAAACTAGCCATCTACGGATGGCGGAGATGCAAAAAAAACTGGTAGAATGGGAAAAAATAATCCTAAGGCCATAACTTCCGTCTCCAACCAACATTTTTCTGTTTGTTCATCATTGCAGATTCTGGTACATCGCAGACGGATGCTGAGAAGTTGAAAGGATTTATGTGGTGGTGGATTCACCGAGAGAATGCAGACTTTATGCAATTAAGTTGGATTAGGGACGAAGAAGTGACCAGAAGCAGTGCTGGTGGATTTTAATCTTGGGAGATGAAACCCGAGAGCGGGAAGTTTTGTGCTTTCTAGAGCATGAAAAGAATTTCATACCGGATTGTCTCACAAATGCAGCACAAAGGGTAAGATAATGGAGATGTAGATAAATATTTTGTAATCAAAATGGTATATAAATAACAAAATGTGGAAGAGAATGAGAACATTGTATATGACACAAAAGGTGAAATATGATGGTACTTCTTTCCTTTGTGCCCTGAGGAGATGACGGTCCTGTGATGTAATATAAATTCCATGGATAACAAGTGCGGAAAGGATCCCTATATGGAAAAGCCGAATGAATATTTTAATGGGCGGAGTTTTTGTTGGTAAAATAGACCAATGAACATTTCTAATGCCTTTCCTCAATCCTTCTGGTGTGTACTTTTCCTTCTGAGTACCATTGAAAGTCGCTTCGTCTGTGGAGTCTTGGGCATCTGCATTTGTGAAACCCTCCGGCGCATCATCGCCCCCCTCCCAGACTCCACGCAAACAATATGAATATTTCCTTTTTAATTGATGATGACGCTTTACAGCTCAGGGAAAAAGTGTCACTGGAACTTTGATTAATGACCCTCCTGCCAAGTCCCCCACACTGTGCGCGCCACCAAGCATTTTCACCATCAATTATTTCCGGAATAATTATGATTTACAAAAAGGTCTCAACATCGTGACAGAGAGCATCAATTTTTAATTTTATTCATTTACATTTTATCAGAATTTCATGTCCACATTGAATTTTAACCTTTATACCTACCTTCTGTCTAGAGAATAATTCCTCGGAACTCGAGGTGTGTGATGAGATTTTAATTTTTGTTTAATTTTTAATTTTTTCTCACTGTTCATTAAAAAAAATCAAAGAGTAATGTAAAGATATAGGTATTTCTGTGTATTTTGAACAAATAATTTTATTGAGAATATTTAACGATGAACAATTTTCACTCTGTTGCGAATATTATGCAAAATTGTATATGTATGTTAGAATAATAGGTAGAATTTCGGAAATTGGTATGTGAATTTAATTTCAAAGTTCTCGAACGAATTAAGTAAATGCATGTTGATGTTCGAGAGCAAATTATATTTCTACTAACAATTACATAACTTTTCTCTATTCACCAAAAAGTTTGTTACTATACGTATTCATCCCCTTTTCATCCCCTTCACGCCATGTTCTCTGCATATTGTAATTTACGGGCTCATGATGAAAATATTACAACACATCTACTCACTTTGAAAGTGGTTTTTGCAAAATTTTTATTCTAAAATTTCAGAGAAAATGATTATATCAACAAAATCAAGAATTCTTTTATTAAAATAGATCAAAGTTCATTGAAATTATTTCTTATACATATTGTAAATAAGTGTCTCATCTCAAGGAAGAGTTTTCTCAAAGAAGAAAATTTAATTTCCACTCGTTTTATAAGCAGAAATTATGAGTTTCCTCTTGACAGATTTCGATCCAATCATTTGAAGACAAATCCAAATTTGAGTAAAATTTATTCGATCGAAATAGTTGTTTTCAACGTTTTCAACATAGTTTTCTATCTTTAAAGATCGATTTAGATTATATTTTCATTAGTTAGAGAATAAATTTTTCTTGTTTTCTTAGATTTAAACTTTTCATTTATGCCATCAATATTTATGAACATTTGAAACTTGATTCCAAGACTAAGTGAATGCAGAAAACTGGGAAAACTGTAACATCATTTTCGCTACAGACCCATCTATGCTGGTCATGTTGCAAATGCATGATTTCTGCAGACGTGGCAACAAATTAGGAAATAGGTAGAGTGAGTTTTCCGGGTGGGTCCAACCATTAGCTATTGCCAACTCCGTAAAAGGCAACTTTTCCATAGCGAGAAACCACATTTCACTCTGTGATAAATTGTGTAAAATTTTCCCGAAAATTTTCTCAATATATATAGCGCAAGAGAATGTTTCCCATGTAGTTTTTCCCGGTCGAAGAGTGGTGTGGCAGAATGGAGTTTTCTGTTGGGAGCACACAAATTATTCTCTGAAGTGAAATGCCTCCACCACTTTATGAAAATAGCATATTTTCTGGCACACAAAAGCACTGGCGATGGTGGCAAAACTTTTTCCACTCAAGCCACCAATTTTCAATGAATTTCTCATTTTCCACCCACCAGTACGAGGACACGGGAAAAAAGACGCCACTATGTTGGTACACAAAACGTCTCATGGCAAATAAACCAACTACCGCAGCTGCCACCCACTTTATCCCGTAGTTATAATTTCATCAGACAATGTATACATAGCATGTATGGAGACGAAAGTGGGAAATTTGTTGAAAATGTTTCTGATTTATTCATGCTGCCAAAGTAATTTTGATTATCAACATCCGTTTCTGGCATTATGAAATAGTTTTAACTCTCTCTCCGTCATTTATCGCAAAAACATGTTTTCAAACTAGCCCTGGCAAAATAAATTGTGTTAATGTAATTTGACACAAAGGAGAAGTGACAAGGGAAGGAGAATAACACAAAAATATATGAGGAAAATTGTTCAAAAACTAATAATGTATAACTATAGTGGGAAAAGTTTCTGCAACATTTTCCACATGTAAATTGTTACCATTGTGCATTATAAAATGTAAAATTCATGAGAATTGTGAGGAAAATTAAATAATTTTCTCCCCCATCAACCGCTCAAAAGCTTGAGAAAAATTAGAAATTCCTAGAACTCATTCTACATTTTAAAATTAGATATATTTTTAATTAGAAATGAATATCAACTTTGTCGGAGCGAAACGGTTTTTGACATTAATTCTAATTTAATTGTCTGCCTTGTTAATTGTTTAATTTAAAATGTAAAAATTCGTCTACTTCTTCATTTCACCAGGCATCTCCATCTGCTTGAGTGACGGAACATAATTTATTACTTTCGCGCAACTTTCCATTAATGTATCACTTTTATCTGTAAAATTATACAACATTGTAAATACTGAGAACCGTAAAAATATCATAAATGGTTTATTTTTCCTTTTTCTTTGCAGACCCTCTTCATTGCTGTGCAAATATCTCTTCAGAATCAAACCTGCTTGTCTGTCGAAAAACGAATATTACAAAGAAATTATCGCAAGGTATCTTCAAAGGAATTTTTGTATACACAAATTTGGCCTGATGGACGAATAAAAGCATGTGAATAAAAATGTTTTGAGGGTTTCCATTCAATTTCTCTTGGGATCATTTTGGCGCAAATAAATCCTATCGTGCTTTACACACAATTTCTCCTATTCTGTGATGATTTTTTTTGCCCTCCCCATGGTAAAAAGTACATTTATTTAATGATTTTATATATTCATTTTTATTTTGACTCTTTTTTAACACGGGGAGGGGTTGGCGGAAAAAAAGCTCCTGACACCTGTCTCTGTGGCAGGGTATTTTGTGCGAGTGTATGTGTCAGCCGAGAAGCAACATTTTTTGAAGGACATAAACTGATGATTGGCGCGCAATACCCTTTCCACGATGTTTTGGCAATTGTGAAAATTGCAAATGTGTTTGTTTGCACAAATAAAAACTCAAATTTTATTGGCACATTTTTATATGTGGCGAACTTTTTTTTATCATCCACCCTCCCCCTACCATATCACACCGCTGCTCGTAACATTATAATTTCTGTGGAGCTAAAGCTCCGATGTGGCGGATTTTTTTTACTGGGAGGTGCTCCAATTGGGGGTCCGATGTCGGGACTTTTTTTAATCAGTTTCATTTTTTTCTACAAAAATTCAGCGATATTTTTGTTTCATCGATCCCCACACGCTATAAATGGATGATGCCTCGTCTCGGCTATTTGTATTTTCATTGATGATTCAGTTTAACAAGTAAGAGGCTCGCAGCTGTACAGGGCCTCCACAGGATAGTCTGAAGTGGCTCCTAACAATTCCAAATGGTTCTTTATTGAGAAGGTGTGTAATACCGTGTGGCCTGAAAGTGATTTTGTGATTTTGGATAACCAAAAAGTGTAGCAATTCAGCAATGAATTGACTTCTTTATTAGATTTCTAACTCTAAGCAATTCAAAGTTTAGTTCAAGTGAAGACAATCTGTAGATGTGTCCATAAGTTTGTCTGATGTGTTGTCCCATTAATTTTATGTGTGCTATAAGGAAAATTTAAACGCCCTCATAGAAAAGACTCTATAATTTACGAGGATTTAGAAACGCTCGAGACAGTTGATGTTGATGTGAAAAAATCTTTACCCAGGCGCAGGTCTCCGACAGCATCCCCTATGACTCGAAACAGACCAAAGGGGGTGATTTTTCACACAGACATACAGTCGAAATTCCAGAACACAAAAACGTATTGGACTTTTTTTCTATCCAAAGTAGGGGAACTCTCATACATTCTGCCGTTGTTTTTTCTAGTCTTTTCCCTTGCGCTCGAAATGTGTGTCCCTCGAGGGTTGTGTATGCAAATTTCAGTCTCAAACGCACGAAACGTTCGAAAAAAAACCAAAGGGTTGAAGGGTTGCCGGCAATAGGCATAGTATCGCATAGATAGATACATATATGGTGTGAGTTTGAGTGTCGACTCAACTTTTTGTACAAATCCCCCTATCTATGTGACCCCTTATGTACCAACGCGGTTCGTGTACATGTAACGCACGCGAGATGGAGGGTAAATGGAAAGAAAACTCCGCCCAGAAATACTGATTTTTCCTCCACTTTTTGGGGTGGTCGCGCTTTTTTTGCTCTCTTTGGTTATTTTGCACCCGGCATCGAGCTTTTTTGGCTCTTTTTCCCATCTGCGCACACCCCAAAAGCCGCTATCGTAGTCGAGGAAATTTCAGTCTATGGCGAGTTTCAAACAACTCCAACACATATACGCGCAATCATATAATAAAAGAAGCCAGAGTGAGCTTTTTTCCACTAACCTTTTCCCTCCACTTTCGTGAGAGCTTTTTCTCTCATACACACAGACACATAAGCATTTTTACCCATAGATAAAGCTCACGTATGTTGTCTGGCTCCGCCTAAAAAGCGTCTCTTGTGTATATGAATCGGCACCGCAGCTCTCTGTTTTTCACACTATTTTCCATGGGGATGATGGAGCCTGAGAGTGTGTGTTGGGAAAAGTCTAGGAAAAACAACAGAGGAGTGGCTGAGTGTGGGTGATTTTTGTTCAATTCTCTCTCTGTTTCACCACAGCCATCGACAATCTCACTATTTCCCTCAATCCACCCTCACGGTCCTTTCTTCTCTCTCTGACTCATGACATGATGGTTTGGTAGCAAAGAGTTTGAGTTTGAGGGTGGTTTCTCAGTCCACCTAAAACCTTTTCGCAAAAAGACCATTCTTAAATGCACGCACACACCGACACATACAGCAATTTATGAGGATTTATTTTCGAATGAACGGATCAAGGATAGTATCCCAGCGGTGATTAATAATTTCTGGACAAAAGAAAATTATCCTTAGATCGAAGTTAAGATGTTGGCATATCCGTTTGTCCCCTTCCAAAGCCCTTATAGGGAGATTAACAATAGAGTGATAAGGAATCACCAGTGTCTGTTTAAACAGCTTTATGGCTTTTGTTGCCCATTTATCTAAACTTAAAGCTACGGATTTGCATATCTTTGTCAATTGAGCAATTAAAGGGATGATTTAATTGCTATTCGATAAGGAATTTGAATCATAAATCAACACATGAGCAATACCTAATGCGCCATCTATCAAAAGGCAGCATGAAGTATTTTGTCCAGAACTCACCCCTAACTGGTTTGGGCAAACCTCAACCAGATGGAGTGCATTACAGGGGTTGCGCTCACTATAAAGAATTGAAAATATAACCGTTGAACGAGTAATTATAAAACTCTTCCGAATCATTCCAAATTAATCCTGGAAAATGTGATTTGAGGAACTTTTCTCCAAGTCATTCTTAGGGGTTTTTCTTCTCGGTCAAAATGAGGAGTTCCCACTCACTGGAAAGGAAGGCATTCCTATGGAAGAAAAGGGTGTGGGTGAACCCGGATTGTGACAGAGATTGAGGACCTGAGCACCCCATCTTCCTGCCCAGCAAGAGCTTATTTACAAATCTATGGTAAAACTTTGCCTAGTTTCAGTTATTATTCAGTTACAAAGTTTCATATGGCGAGGCATGGTGGCATTAGTTCTGGGGGGATACATCCAAATATAAAGTTGAGGTGGGTATTCCATTTGGCATTCAAAACTATCACAACAGAAAATGTCTGTAGCACAAACTGAATTTCAGAGCTCAACATGGATGTTGAGATGTGAAAACTTCCCTATATATAGTGTGGTATAGAAATCTCAGGGAAGAAGTTTATTGGCAATAAAACTATATGCAGCAATATGCTATCAGTAATATACAACATATGAGAGAATTATTGCGTTGCAGAAAATGTTCGAGTTCCATGTTTGAAGGTAAGAAAGATTTAATACAGCAAAGAATAAAAACTCAAAAGTTATTTATAAAGTTATCTTATAAACTACATCTTGAAATTAAGAAACATCTGAAAAATATTTTAGAAAGTTTATAATAAAATTATTTTAGTTTTACGCCAATTTTCCTGTAGTATTAACCCTTTAAGGACCAAGATATGACTATACATGAAATCATAGTTTTCAGACTTTTGAACAATTTAAAAAAAGATTAGTTAATCTACAAGGTCCTACCTATATTTTAGTTATATGCTAGGGAATAATAGCACTTTATCTCAATACAATGATTTTAAACATCGTGGCTTCACGGGGATAAACAAAACCAGTAAAAAAAAATAAATAAAAAAATCAAAATTATAATAATTTTCTTGTTATTTTTGTTATACTTCGAAAGAAAGTTAACTGCAAACGAAAATTAGTTGTAAAAATGCTTTTTAACACAATTTTAAACAAATAAAAAAGCGTTACCAATATATGATACAACCTTATATCAGAATCAGGATGAGGTGGGATTAGAAAAGGCTCCAGAAATGTAGCAAAATTTTCGGCAGCAATATAAGTTTGTACGATTCCAGGACCTACAGATGGTAAACTTTATTCTGGCGAGGACTTGTCTGAATGTTTGATTGCAGACCTGATTGGATGGGTGGTGGCATTTGCTGGGTGGAAAAGTGTATTTGGTTTGAGTTGTGTTGAATAAATGTTAATTTACCATCAAATTTCGTTTATTAAAAGTTTTCGAATCGAAATTTTGCATCTAAAATATCTCACCCATGCATTCGGTGAATGAAGCTTATTCCACAAGTGTATATTTTATGCTGACATTTTGCACATTATAACAATTCTCTTCATCAAGCACCCCAAAAATACACAGTAAAGTCCCCCAACCCCCAACTCGTGGGTGTGAATCCTAAATTTTCTGAATACAATTTTGCACATTTCAAAGATTTACAGTGCATTTTGCACCCACTGCAAGTATTTATTTCCATCAAGGTGGGGGGTGGGGGTAGGGGAAGTCTCCCTCTCACCCATGATCCATTTTACTGAAGACCACCCTCCTGGTAAAATGTGAGTTTATGTGTGTATGCGGATGAAGAAAGGAAAGATTAGAGCTGGGTATTTCAGCATCACAAAGAACACCCCCCTTGGTCTGGTATTAGATCCAATACAAGAAGGCGAAAACAGGGGGTGTTGTAATGCCAGGGTATATACAACACAAAGTTCAGAGTGGAATTTCAAATTATTCCATCATTGCTGCACACGCCGACATGTTTTCTGTTGCTTCCACTTGTGCATCAACATCCTCCACATCGTCACAGCTAGATCCCAAACTGAAACCCCCACACCCACACCTGTCCAAGAGGTGGAAATAAACATGTTCGGAATGTAATTCCAGGTGAATGTCGGGTCGGGTGTGGAGAGGATATGTGAAAGTGGCAGTAATTAAGTGTCTGAATTATTCATCATAATAAATTCCAACTGAGCTTTTCTTTCTCACGCTTAATTTTCACCCAAAATGCATTCATGAAAACCAACATTCTCAACTCCCCATCTCTAACCCAGGAATATCAACCAAGTGGTTGTTAATTGCATCAAAAGGTAGATTTGAGCCCTCGGTTCTGGCGAACTGTGGAGACTGCTGGGTCGAAACGATTGAAGTGGTGTGCGATTTTTCCAACATCCTGAACGCACAAAGGAGCATGTTTGAAGAAAATTTCCATGGGTTTTTGCAAACACCCTCGCAACACTTCATCTGAATTGCGCTATATTTATAGACGCATGTTCGATATTTATAGGGCTGCGTTGTACGCGTTTGGAGATGACACTGAGAGAAAATTGCAATCTTTAATTTAATTAAAACATTAAAAAACCTATGCGTGTTTTATTAAGATTTCTCAGAAAGAATTGAATTAATCAAAATTATTTATGGTCCTTAATCGAAATTTCATAATAAAAAAAATAAAAAAACTATAAATTGATTAAGAGTTCTTTATAAAAAATGTATGTATATTTTGAAGAAAAAAATTGAATTTCCTATTTTTTTTATCACAAAATAAATCGTACCCAAATTCCCACAAGATTAATCTGAGTGTAATCAAGTTAAAAGAGGTGACAGTAAAATCTCCCTTAGATTTCCATCCCCATTCGAAGCCCCTCCGCCCATTGTGTGCTTCATTATTTATATTTCCCTGCACATAGAGAATCTCTTAAGGGGTGATGAAGATGAGTTTAATGCAGAGGCAGCGAGATGGTGAGTATTTGTGCGAAAATTGTTAATTTTATGGATGTGCAGAGGAAATTTCGTGGAAGAATTGTCTCACTCGAGCACGCAGAAATGGACAACACATCAGAGCAAAGACGACGGAAGGGTGATGGACATAAAGGGATGCGAGAGAAATTGGCATGGGGGAACGGGTTTGTCCACATTTCGTGGATAAAACTTATTCACGATGATGAGCCAGCATCCCTTTCGTATTCACACGACCCAATAGCCTCTCTCATGATCTTAAGCACCCCGAGGGGTCAGCGACATATAGAGATTTTTATTAGAGATTCTGTGGGAAAAATTGGACACGGCTGATGAGAGCAATTTCGTGAATGTGGAGCCGTTGATAAATCAAGCCCGAGATGCTTGTCACTTTAATTGGAGATAGTTGGAAGCTCGCAGGAAAATTGAGAAATTCAAGAATACTAATTCCAAAGAGCTGGAAACCATGGGTAAAACCGCCATTTGGAAGCCACCCCAGGACCATAGTGCTTGGGCAAATGAAGATTTTCCAAAGTATGGCACAGCCAAGAGACCAGAGATATGGACTCGTTGTTGGAGCTTGATGATTGTTATCTCAATGAAATAATCTACGTGACGGGTTGCTTTTGCATTTATCCGTCTCTCATTTTACTTTTATTGCCCCCTAAGCTGTGTGTAACTGCTACCATTTTCTATATACCTTCCTTTTCTCGCCATCCCTCGTGCCATTTATAGTGGCCATTCGAGGCAGGGGTGTTACGTTAAGTGGATGTTCTAAATCTGAATAATCTAATCCCACCCACATTCGGGACTCTAATGGACGGGACAGAGAACATGGCATCTGAATGAGGACCTGGGCGTCCGAAAAGATGTGCCCCGTGCGAGGATGATTGCGATAATGATTATCGCCAAACACGGGAGCTCACTAAATTGTCCCTACTCTCGACCCAATTGAGATGTAACTCTTGGATTTGGAGGAAAATCATTCTAGGGTATACAATCTTAATGTTTCAGCTCGGGAAGTGGCAAGGAAAATTCTGCATCAATTGCCAACACCGCAGAGGCGACCCTCATTCTCGGCGAAGCATCCATGTATCCATAATGAAACAGCCCCATAATACAACTTTCGGTCTTATAAATATGTGAAACGTTGAACAATGTTTCCATGCAATTTCACTTTGAAGTTTTCGCCGCTCGGTGTTGGTCCTGAAAAGGCGAGTTAAGGACACAAATGTACACACTCGGACGCCCTATAACTCACACCCTACTACTCCACTTTCACCAGCGTGATATTACATTTACGGATGCGAATTTCCTGGAGAAGGATTTAATTTAATATGAAGATTCATAGCCACTGAGCTATTTTGCAATTGAATGTAGTGGATTAATCTTAGAGAAATAGCGAAAAGGATTTCGAAACGAGGGAGGTTTCATTTCAAAGTTCCATATAAAAGATTAGGAATATATTTCACAGTTTGAAATTAAATTTTCATCAGGCATTTCAAGTATGTAGGTAGGTACCTAAAAACCTAAGAAAGAAATCATAAGAAAGACATAGGACCCTCCTCATCCTGTTTTAGAGATTTAAAGTAGAGGTTAAAAAACAATTAAATAAGTTACATATTTCTATACATAATTCAGACAGAGGGGAAATCATAATTACATGAATGAAATATATGTACATATGCTGGTATATTATTAATATATAATTGAGTGCTTTATAGGACTAAATATCCACGTGATGAATATAATTTTCAATGCAAATTTTTAGAATTTCATAAACAAAGGGAGATTATTTCTAATAACTAAAATTATCCATCCAAAAATTAATATTAACGCGCTTTTGATGTAAAATTTAAAAATAATGTATGTATAAAATAAAAATATTAAACCATTTAATTAATTGCCTTAAATCACAAAAGATTTTTGAAAATTTGGTAATTATTTTAAAATCACTTGTGGAAAAATTCCCTGGATGTGATTCGACCTTTTAACTCTTTAACAGTCCAACACCCATGAAAAAAGGAAGGAAAGAAAGAACAACTCTCTGGGGTGATTTGTAATGAGCCCCTAGTGGGGAAAAGCGCCCCGAAAACACATCCTCGAGGCGAGAGTGAGGGAGAAAAGTGTAAAAAGTAAAACAGAGCACAAACGTGTTAATTATTCTTTACACACTGTATAAATTAATACAAATTTCATACAATTCTCTGGGCTGTGAGTTTGGGGTTTTCACCACTTCAACTCCCAACCACCCACCATCGAGAGTACAATAGTTGAATAAAACCGCAATATTTCATCTTGTCTAGGTCCATCCGCGCCATCTATTGTTCCTTGTTGCATCCACCACAGACAATACAATTTCTGGAACTCTTCGCATTTCCACATATGAGAGAGGAGTTTTCGTGAAAATGAAGAAATGACTTGCTCTTCCTTTCTCCACCCTCTCGGCGGTCCCAGGACAGACAAGGAAATGGCTACTGCCCAATATATTTCCATAATACGAGAGTACACAAGTTGAAAAGCAAATAGACAGAGTAGAAGACGGAAGCCAAGGCAGACTCAGGCGAGAGTTCTACCAGGAATATTTCATTTTGATAGACAAAGTTTAGACACTCTGATGCAAGTATGCAGCAGAAAGCATGAATGTTTGTATACGAATCATTAAAAATTCGTATCGTATATTTATAATTTCTAAAATATTATTGACGCCTAAAGTTTCTTAAAAGCCCTTCAAACGTTTATAACTTTATAGTTTTCATTGGTTTCCAATAACTCTAATAGCCCTTGTTTTTTATTTAAATTGGTACCATTTAAATTAATTACCAAATTGCTAAAGCGACCATTAGGGGAAAGTGCGCATCCTACGGAACGGGGGCAGTATTGTTTTATGGAAAATTTGTTGGGAAAATATATAAGAAAACTCATAAAACAACACTGCCCCCGTCCCGAGGATGCGCATTTTCCCCTAAACACTGGAAGTCGGCACATGCAACATTTTTGTGAGGTATTCTCCTTTAAATTTTTCAGCTTAAACTGAATTTGATCCCAATTTGAGTTCGTCACAAAAGAATTACAACACCCACTGGAGAGACTTTTCATGTGCTTGCAACGTATAGTCACTTCATGAAATAGTGTTTAGAGCAAGGTGAAGTTGAAAATTTGTCCGTAAACAACGAAGATAAAGCCCAGTAGAAATCCGAACTTTGATTTTTCATTTCTATTATAAGGTAAACGCAGTATGGCTCGACCATGTTGCTGCTATCGACCGGTCCATAGATTTCGCTAAATTCCATAGTTCGTTTGTATATATATGCGAAAAATTACGCTTACAAAACAATGTGATTTGTCCACGCTGCTCCACACTCCCCTATTTAATTTTTTTTGCTGAAATGTCTTTTCAGTAAGCTTTTTCAGTACAAAAGAAAGGTTTGGTCCTGCTCTTGTTTTTACGATAATTTCCTGACAAGTCAGTCTTGCATGTTATCCCTGAGATAGAAGGTGCTGAGGTGAAGAAGTGCAAGACCCAGAGAGTAAGGTATAGAGAAATACTTCATAGGATGATGCTGAAGAAGAAGAAAATAGAATTTGCTGAGGATAGTAGAAATATAATAGCTGCATGGCAAAAGCCATATAGCTCGGAAGTGGGAGAGGAAGAGCTTTTATGTGTAGAATATGTAGGTCTATGTGGTGAGTGTATGTGTATAAAGTTTTCCGTAATTATCTTGCTTATATAATGAACGTTGGTCAGTTGGCAAAGTTGGACTTTCTGCTAGATCAGAGTTTGGACCTTATAGTTTTACCATCCTCTTTGCCTTTCCTCACCCGGGTTCTCAGCACAACTCTTCCCACCTCCTTTCATTGCTATATCACGACATATATGTTTAGATAGTTGAGTGAGAAAGATGGAAGTCACGGGTGGAGGAAAGAGTGTATAGATAATGGGGTACATGTTAGTACTTGAAGTTTCATAGTCAGTAGTTAGCAAAATAGTTTCGTGTGCTCTGCTCAAACCATCATCATCTCCGCCCACCACCCGCCTCTCCGCATCTATGCAGATATATTTTATACCCACATATATATATGTCTTCTAAACATAGCCCCGTATATGACCGGGGGTACCCAACGGGATATTGTGGAGGAGCTCTATGAGGCATTCTCCAGAGTCATTCCATTTTATCCTTAGCCTTTAAAACTATTCAACACTCTCGAGTTTCTCCCCCAGATATGGGCTGGTGTGTCCTCCAATTCACCCCCATTTCAGTTTGAGAATTGTTCGTCCCCCGCCCGCTGACCATATGCCATCCAATCCAAGAGGAGCCATCTCGTTCCTTTTCATCGGGCCGCATCTCTTCAAGTTCTGTGTATGTCGCCATCAAATAACCACTCTCCGTATTCAAGGAAAATTTTCTGAAAAGCATCAAATTTGTACAAAATTCAAGCATTCAACACAACTTGCAACTTTTCCCAATGATACACCCTGAAACCCAAGTCCACCCAATGGCCGGGAATTTAAATAGAACTCCATATATACTTATACTTCATGTAATGTTGCTGAAGACACAATTCTCGATAAGACTCCACCACATGGGACGGTCACTTTTATCTCAATTCATTGTGAGGGAAATCTGGGAAGAGGGACAGAAGGCGTATTCTAAGAATTGTTTGCTAATGACACAATTATCGTGTCTCTATTAATAGCCCTGAATTACAGTAATTTCCTCATGGGTAAAATTTTTACATTGCATTAATGCTTTATGTGCCCAAGTCACCAACACTAATATCAAAAAGCATCTAATATATAGCGCCCACCGTTCTCGTCGAAGCGCTAAATCAAACATTAATGTGGCAAAAAGTCCACAAGCGTGTAGTGTTGCACATAGAAAATGTTCTATACAATATTACTAAATAAATTTAGACAATTTGCAAAGTGCAAAAACCGCACAACCAAATTTTGCTTGAAACTTTATTAGCCGGCCATCGCAGTATTTTGGAATGAATATTAGAAGAAGGGCCGATGCTAGACTAGAGATATGTTGTTCAATAATAAACTTGAAATAATGCTCAGGCAAACACAACATATCTCCCCCATTTTCCCCTGATTCTCCGAAAATAACACCGATAAATTATGAATTTTGATACGTTTATAAGAAAATCGCTAGCAGCACAAGTTGTAAAATACTCTGCTTTTCGCTTCTATTTTGCATATTAATAATAGAACATGCAACATTGTTGGAAAATATATTAGTGGCTGAACTGTGCGGATCCTCAACAGTGTTTCATTTTGCATAAGATATCATTTATCTTGAAATGTAGCGAGGATTCAGCGGAACGAAGGAGAAGAATCGAAAGGTGGGACAAACTATCAATATTTTGCCTTGGAGCATCACATTGCGCCAGTGTGTGAGATTAAACACCTTCTGGCCACATATTTCCATATATAAGAGCACCTCGTCATGAATCATATATTACCTTGTCCTCCCTCGAGCTTTCTGAAGTCACTGTGCAACCTGAGAACCAGCACAGGGTGACTGCAGCAAGAAACACTTGTATAAATATTTAATTCTGCTAATGTAGGTACAAATAATATATATTATTTTTAATGAAAAAATTATTATTAATAATTAAGCCAATTCTCTTCACACAATATCCAATAATACTTATTAATTCGATTTTAAGTAAATCAGCAAGCTTATAACACCTACAGTGAATTTAATATTTTGTAACAAATTTTGATGTAAAGAGCCTTTTATCGTTTAATTAAAAGGAAATATTGTAAATCAAATCAAATTACACTCACGTTTTTACTCTTTCAAAAAAAAAAAAAAGATTAATAAAACTCAAAATTTATTATATTTATTCCTCTTTATTAATCGACAAAAAATGTAAAGTAATAATCTATATATCAAGCAAATCAATCTCCTTGACTGTTAGATAAAGATAAACAAACTTCTAATTTTCGCTGAAATACAAAATTTTCCAATATTCTCTATCCAAATTGTTTGTTTGGAACAATTTCCATTTATTCCTGTACCACCCTGTTAAAGCGTCTCATGAACGAAGCTGGGCATTTTTTCTTTCCTCATCTCTGTCCTGGAAAACGGTCATCCAACGTCCAGAGTGGGTGGTGAAGGATGCTCACATGGAGGCCAAATGGGAGTATGGGCAGTTCCGGATAGGAGACGATGGTAAATTATTCATCTCTATGGTGAATTTAATAACACGCCAATTTTATACAGTGCACTTTAGTTGGCTCTCGCCCATCCTGTTCATGGATGTCCCAGGCAGAAAACTCCATAGCCAGCCCAAACCGCCACAAGGTAGAGACCGAGTACTTAAGTTCTCGGATGATGTAGTCGCAGTGGCCAAGGGGAGGCACTGCAGGAGGTGGAAGTTGACCAGGTGAATTAATGCATGGTAGATAACTGGCCAGACACCCAAAAGTTTATGAAGAAAAATTGTTGGAGGTAAAATATTTCACCAACAAGACAGCCCCAGAGCTATTTTGAGGAAAATTTGCATAAAAGTCGACCAGGAGGAAAAACCCTCGCTCGCCATCCAAATGTTGTGAAGAAAGTTGAAGAGAGCTTTCAGGAAATGGCGATTGGAATCATTTAACAATTACAAATCGATTTCAGTGAAAATCACATTTTAATTAAGATAATTTTCATCCTTGCACAACACCTCAAAATTACATATATAAATTTTCCGGGATAAATAAAAGGGATCAGAGGGTGAGGGATGATTTTCATGGTTATTTTCTCTTATGTGTGTCCAATTTCATCCACCCAAAATAGCAAGATATACCCCACCGAAAAGGGAGCTCATCCACCTCAACCACACCGGACCTCCCTCGACTTAGTTGCTTCACCTCCATTGGATCCCTCAATTGCGCACACACTGTTGGTATGAGCAGTTTATCCACTTTCCCGTAAGATTCAATCCATGTTTGTCCTCTATTTCATCAATACAGATTATAATTAGACCTTTCGTAATTCAAATTTCCTTTGAACGTGAACAGTTTCTCAAATACATTACCCTTCCACCATTGGGTTACTTTACCACCCCGGCCTCGAGGGTTGATGATGGCATGGGGATGGGTTTTATATGGGAAGGAAAATGGCGATAAGGCTGTCATAAGAGGAAAATTTCAAATTTTGCCCAATCTATTTATATGAGACAGGAAGTGACAGCTGAGCAACTCTGTTGCCAGAAAATTTAATTTAAGCAATTTTATCTTTAAGAATTTCGTCATAGCTCTTGCCGGGCAGAATTTTAAGTAGATGTTGGTGATGAATGGAAATATTTGTGAGCAAGAATGGTGAAAGTAACGAAGGTAATTCTCACCCCATTCAACTTACAATTACATCACATGAATTGCCTTTGATTGATTTTACAAGGTAGAAAAAAGGATGAAAAGGTAAGGCAAAATCAAATATATAGTTTTGGACCCTTTACGTGGAGTAAAATAAATCACATATGAATTAGGATTAAAGAATTCTTTTCATGCTTTTTAATAATTTTATTTCGTTTTCATGTACTGAAGTAAATTAAGTTCAATCAATTCAAATTAACACCAATAATATCTTTTGAAAGAAGAACAAGAAAAATTACAAGAACCTTTAAAGGATTATGATTTTTTTGTAATAAATACACTAAATATATTACAAAATTAATTAAATATGTTTAAAAATTCTTAATACGTCTATCAAGCGCAACTGTAAATATGTAAGTTAAATTGTAAAATATGGAAATTTACTTTTTAATAGTTAAAATATCTTCTGTCTCATTCTCTGATAAACATATAGCTGGACCTTCCGAAAGAGCATCAGCGAAGAGCACGGAAAAAGGAATATGAATGGGTAAAAAGGGAAAAATGAATGTAGATTATGACAAACAATTAGAGAGATAAAAAAGGTGTTATGTAAAAAGCGTTCAACTGTTATAATTCAATTAGTCGTTCAACTCACAAACGGTTGTCTCTATGTAAGGAATTTTTGCAATTTTTCTTCAATAAACGATAAATAATCAAATAAAATCACACGAGAAGCGACAGTTGAGGCAAAAAAAAATGCCAATCGCTGACGATGGAGGAATTCCTGGTAAGAATGGGTGAGAGATGGGTGGGACAGATAAAAAATTCTTCATCCAGCGCGCCACAAATCCATTTAAGCATTTCTCGCCATATATCGGGTTTGAGGAGAAATGAGAAAAGGGCGAGCCAATTGGAAAACAAATTCATGTGAAAGAACATTGCAAGAGCGAGGAAAAAATGGGTGGTGTGAGGGTGTCTGAAGAAAAACTTTAATGGAAATCAGTGTAGAAGTTGTTGGGTGGTGATTTCCCATTTACATATTTTATGTGAGACGAGAGACCCGTTCCCTTTTGTCCGACAGAATCTTTCATCTAATGTGTTTCATGGGTATGGACAGGACGAAGAGCGGGGGGTTGTTGCAGGGGGTCGTTACACATAATCCTGAATTACAGCAAAAAGCCCAATTGACAGTTATGATTTATGCGATGGGGTTTTGTATCGGCAAGTGAATATTAATCAACCCTGAGCCTAGCAGAATCTCAACTACAGGGGTTGGCCGAGCAGAGTGAGGGTGGCAGAGCAGCAGGAAAGGGGTAAGTGAAAGTTTCCTCAAGCATCCCTCTCAAAATCAATATTTCATCCTCAGGAATTCACGTTCGCCTGATACAGCCGCAAGACGCCTCAATATACGAAGGATTTCAGATGCAAAGGGTGAGATTTCACATGTGCCAGAGAAACTCGTAATTCAAGATATCTAGCGCGGTCACCCTCCTGAGACCGAGACCAGTGGTCAGAGGGATGCTCAAGGCGAGTAGGCAACAAAAGGATTCTGTGCCATGTGTAATTTATTCGCATTACAGAAAATCTCCACACTGTCCATTTAATATTGATAGTCTTGCTGAACCGAGAAACTCGTCTCTGGCTCTCTGGTAAACTTTCCCACAGTGTCCAGTTCAGACTCAGCATCCCCTCTTGCAAACTCCTTGCGAGATGTCGTTAGAAGGCGATCTCAAAGGCCCAACCGAGGGTGATAGTTGAAGGAAAATTTTCAATTATAAGCTATAGAGATCATAAAAGGGACGCTCAGACCTTCTGATGAGATTGTGTCTCACTCAGAACTCCAAACGATAACCAAATGAAATTTGTTTGAAATGCCCCGATATTAATTAAATCCTTCAGTCCCTCACCCACCCATTTCGACCCCTTTTGCCACTCCGGGGTGCGTCTTGGTCGGCGTTACCATGACGACCACGACTAAAATCTAAGAGTTTTCAGGGGTGGATGGACCGGGGCACCCACATCAGCTATCTTACAGGCACTCTGGGCACAATGAATTGCGTTCATGAAGAAGCTGAGATGGTGAACAGAGTGAGATGGACTGTGAATATGGGAAACATAAACTTGAACGGAATAGTGTGAGAGCCGGGGGAAACGGCTTAGTGTTGCTCCGGAGAGTATCTTCCAGAAAACACCCGCAGGGTTTATTTCCTCGGACGAGAGGGTGTGCAGGGGGCCAGAAGAACTGTACAAGAGGAGAAAATGGTCGCTTCAATTGAGGTTTATAAACTCTTACTACAGAAACACCCACCCACTTTCCAGCACATATCGACCGTGTATTGTGTTATGTTCTACAGGAATGGCCGCTCCTGGTGTTTTTATTACCACAAAACTCTTCTGTGACGAGTATTTGGAAATTTGTCAAATTTAAACATAAATTTTCATTGCTTTCTTTTAATTAAAGAGATTGAATAGCATTAAATCAATCGACAACAAACAATGTAGAATAGGCAGAATAGGTAGGTATATTTTAATTTAGAAATACCTATGCCCGAAAACTTAATCTTAAATCAGGGTTTATTATGAACTTTGATGCAAATGGTATTATTTAATTATTATTACTAATATTTATTGAAATAATTATTTTACTATTTCTTATACATGATTCCAGAACAGATTTATTTATTTATTTATTTTTATTTATTATTTATATTACCCACAATTACATTTAGGGTCTACCCCTCTGATAATAATTGTGCGAAAAAAAAGGGAATTAAAAATATAGGGAATTAGACAGACAATATATTTTAGAAATCTATCTAATTATAAAAAGCCCCAATAACTGAATTTAGTATTAAAAATTATATTATAAAAGCGCGATATAATCCTAAATATTTAAGTCTAGTGATAAGAAATTTAACCCTATATGTAACTCTATCTGGTATATATATGTAAGTATAATACATATACATATATGTAAGCTCTATCCTAATACATAAAGCCAATCCTAATACATAAAGCCAAGTGTGCATATCTGAATTGGCCTGATCACCCTCAAACCATTAAATCTCGACCGGACGTGACTCCAGGAGTCCGAAAATACCCATCTCCAAAATGTTTGTCTGT
>CAKKOB020001367.1:0-23307 GCA_918844115.2 Phlebotomus perniciosus | reverse complement strand
TAGATGATCATCCCGATAAGAAGTCACAAAAGAAGAAAATATTGTCTACGCAAATTGTAGCCAGTTAATTACTCAATGTATCACTCGTTGAGAAGAATAAGATGAGTAATTCAAAAATAATTACTCCCGAGGCAGTATAATTTGTCTTTCCACCCACGCGAAGAGATGAATGGGGTGGTTGGGTGACTCTCGGAACAAGCCCTCAAATTTGAGTGCTTCAACACTCTCATAAGCACTCCGTTAACGAGCAAATGAGGTGAACAAACTCCTGTTCACAGCACGATTTCCATTTCTTTTTGAAGAAATAAAAAGGAAATTCAATTATCACAATTTTCACTTCAGTAAATCGACCAAATTGCACAAATATAAGCTGAAATTTCTCTATGTAAATTTTTCAACATCCTACAAAATGTAATTAAAATATGTATTTGCGTCAGAAACTCTCTCTAACTGCCAAAAGACCGCAAATGTTCTTGCTACAATCTGTGCAATTTTCATCCTATGTTTGTACACTCTTGTGCTTCCAAGTCATTTGTCTACAAGAACTCTGACTACTTCCGGATATTTTGCTTGAATGATAATGAAGCAAACATTTGAAATTGAAGAACTTGTCGTCCACAATTCATGTTGTTTTATTTATTTAATTCATCTGATATATTCAAAAACTGAAGTGTAAGATGAAGTCACAATCATTAAATAAAACACAATTAAAATTAAATTATATTCATAATTGATGTAATACAGATATTAAAATCTATTTTTGTGGTTTTTCTTATCATTGGTGCTGTTAGGACAATGACGTGAATGTTAACGCTTTTAGTAACAGATAATTAGTTAATGAATAAATAATTGCACAAAATATTATTTCACCATAAAAACATATTTGAATTGTAAACCGAATTTTGGAAAACCTCACCAAATGTGCTGAATATTTAAAACCCAATTGTAAAATTGTTACATAATCTAAAACACTCAATTGATTCAATTCTTCAACAATTTATCCAGAAAAAAGAATACAAATCGTGTGACAAGGTGGAAGAATAGGAAAAACCATGCTGAACAAACAAAATCAATTTTACTAAAGAATGTTTAGTAAAATATAATTGGCTTCGTTATTGTCGTTTCCGTTTTGTGTCTCTTATTTTGTCCTCTCACGAGATATATAGAGAGCTTAGCTAAAGGACGAAAAATGCCTCTTTCCGGTCGTATCAACAATCTTGTCGATATTGCTCCAATTTCACATTTTATTTTATGGTAGAGGAATGGTAAGGAAAAACCAGACAAGAGACTGTTCCTCACTTTTAACAATATCGGAAAGCTTATCGGTTCAAAACAATTTCCTAAGCCGGAAAGTGCGCAGATTGAATTACATCATCCTCTCTTGATGGTAGCTTTCACCATGTTTATTGTATATCTTCTGATTGAGCTTATGAAATTATTTTATTTTAATAAATCATAATGAAAAAATTGCATTTTTTTTTTGAAAGGAAACAAATGCAATTTTTTCTAATAATACCCAATTTTCTGGTTTTTGCTTACACTGTTTGAAGTGGGATATCTTTCAGTATGTCTATCTCTGACAAGAGATTAGCTTTAGTCAAACAATGTGTGGGGGTGATAGAAAAATATTGAATGTAGTAAATCTCACGATTATATGCTACTGAAAATAATAAAGCATTGTCTGACTGAGTAAATAACAATATTGGGGATCTTTGACGCTAAATTGACGAACTGAGGTATATCGATTTACGCGTGAAAGTATCAAGTATGTAAACACTCAAATAAACCTCTCAAACCCCCCTTCAAACACACCCCTTTGTGAACTTATCTCTTGATAAATATGGGGGTATAGCACTAATTCTTCGCTGTGTGAACGTGAAATTGATTTTATCGCGTTAGTATGGTGGTGAAACATCCTCTTAAAAAGTCAGAAGAGCACTGTATCCTTTATTGCTTAATAAAATTCTGAATATTCATAAAAAAAAATCCCTCTGCTTCTTACATTCACATCTTGTGAGAAGAAGAACTGAATCTTCAATGTTAGGATACTTAAATTCAACTTTCATGTATTTCAAATGGCCGAAAAATTAGGTTCAGAGCAATAATAAAAAAAGGTTTCATAATATTTTTTAATATCAAATATTTGAAGGTAAAAAACTATAAAATTATGAAGTTTATGAACATGGTTTGTAGATTTTTCAGAGAAGATTCCACGAAAAGCATCACAAAGCTCAATGACAATGCATATTGTGATATGTACAAACATATTTACTGACATTCACTTATGGATATTTTCCCGAGAGACATCAATATTTCTGCTGAATGAACGTCTCGAGGACTCTCATATCGACTGGACAATTTTTTATAGGTCATTTCCTTAAATATTTATGATGGCTTTTCCAAGCAAACACAATAATCCTAGATCATTTATGTAGTGTATTGAGAAGTATATATATATTATAGTTATTTCCAATATGTCGTTTTATATATACGAATGTACTGGTAATAAACTTATTCTAAACTCATTATTTTTTTTTCAATATTCATAAATAATATTTATGGTTGAAGTAGTACAAAAATTTACGCTTTTATGGTTCCTCTGAACTTTCATGATTTTTTGGATAAAAGTTAACAAACACTTTAAAACATATAATTTTTATTGTTACTGCTTCTACATCAAAGGAATATACCAGGATAAATGAAAACATACAAATAAAACTTTCTTCAATAGTACATTGCGACGGAGAACTCGCAATTGCGGTACAACGGAGTATAAATCTAAAGTTTTCAACACAACACGAAATGCTCCAACTATTGGGAAACTGCAGTGGAAGACCCATTGTAAATTTTCTGAGTCTCTGGCATGATATGTCCCAAGCTACAAATTTATATTTCGAAGATTACACACTCTATAAAATTCACTTTATGGTTAAGAACCGTTTAGTCTGAATGTTAATATTCCATACAATTTACGATGTCTCTTTGTGCAATAGTTAAGAAGTCCAAAGATGGATTTATATAAGGTAAACGCAGTACGTACCGACAGTGAAGCTCGTACCGACAGATGTATTATTTTCTTAGCGAATCTATGTATGTGTCGGTACGAGCTTCACTGTCGGTACGTACTGCGTTTACCTTACTGAGAAAATTGTTATAAAACAATGCAATTTCTCTCAAAATTACGATTTAATCCTTCTGAAGGCACTATGAAAAAAAACAGTTCAAATACCTTCAAGTGTTTGAAAGAATCTTTTTGTTGAGCACTTGAATGTAAATTCAAAGCGTGTAGCGGAAAAAAGCTGAAAACTTTCACAAGCTTTTGGGGAATTCACTATTCTTTCACTAAATTGATTCCACAAACGCCTTTTGTTGCATTTCCATACAATTTTCAAGTGCTGAAAGACTTTAAGATCCTACTCAAAAATTGAGAGGAGAATTCAAAGTTGCAGTTCAAGTGTTATGAAGTTCATAGATGGAGAAGTGAAATTTATTCTTCTGCAGACGTGTTTATTCGTTGTGAAAGCAATTTTGAATGTATCTCTTATCACTTTACATTTGAAAATGTTAAATGATGTACAACTTTAAAAAAAATGGGTTTTCTAGACAAAAATTACAGTATTGCTATTTTTGTGTCGGGGCAATAAAATGATAGATAGGATTACAAAGGGATTTTTTTGCATGCAATAATTTCAAATATACATAAAATACATTATACTAACCTGATTTTCCTTCAGAATTGCATTTGATGGAATAATTTTAAATCACACGCTCAACAGAGCATATAATTTTCTTGATAAATTCCACAATTAACTTATCTTGAAATGCAAAGCCCATCACACGATATAGGGAATCTCTATTGAATTGATACAATACACGTTGTCACTAAAACACACAATCAATAGAGCTCATGTATTAACTTTAGTAGGAATCTCATTACTGACACAGAGTCCTCCTATAGATCAATTGTTAAACGTAGGAAGAACAAAGTCACAACGTAGCGAATGAGTCGCTGGGCAACCATCAACACTCTGCAAGAGAACACCACAAGTGAAATGCCTTCATCAATATGTTGTTGGTTTTTGGTTCAATGAGTAATTGGTTGACACAGAAATTAGCAACTGTCTGTTAGCATAGACAAGTCGCACTAAATCAACAATTAGAACAGTTTATATACTGACGGATTGAAAACTGACATGGATCCGTACAAAAGCAGAACAATTTGCCTGGCCTAGTTTTATTATTAATCCCTAATTGATTTCAGATCAATACTGGTTTTTCTTTGTGCAATTTTTTTTAAATTAAACTGCTGAACAGCAAATTATGATTCAAATACGGTTTATTTTAAAATAAAAATTCCTTGAATTATATATAGCTATGTATAAATATAGCACTTGAAAGAGCAACATACAAAAATAGAGAGAATTCTCATTAATACCATCTTGAGCGAAACGTCATGTTCCAATATGCAAATTGCCATTTCTCGACATTGTGCATATATTATAATCAATTAGAACAAGAAGATATGGCCTCAAATTTCTCTCGTACAATCAAGCAATTAAATTAACATTTCAAGTGATTATTTTGGCAAACATCCCTAGAGCACGATTACATCTTATGTCTCTGTATCAATAAATCATAAATCAAATTCATGAAGAGGCCAAGTAATCACATCCTCCTCGATGACAAGCACGTCAAATTATCCATACAATGGTGTATTTCCTCCTTAAATAATGACTCTGCAATTTATTTAATATTTCAAGATGTTGACTCAGAAATCGATTATACGCATGATGGTATGTATAATATATCAACGAGTGAAAAAAAGGGCAAGATACGTGATACGGTCTCACGGTGTTGATTAATTGAGAAAAGAAATTAAATATTCATTTAAATCATGACGGGAAACATTAAAACGTGAACTTTTGCAAAAGTATGGAAGGAGAACCACTCCATCGTCATTAAAGTTTCCTTTTGTCTATAAATCAAAATTAAAGGCACATTTTTGTATCGATTTGGCGCGAGTGCAAAAATTTCTCTCGCTGTGACTATAACGTTCAACGTTTCACGTGCATTTCATGGGAATTTTGTGGGCAATTTATCGAGCATCAAAATCAAAATTCACTTCACAAGCTTATGGAAAAAGCTCCAGCTTTCAAATCCATTTTTGCCATAATAATTTCCGATATTCACTTTACATCGGTTTAAGCATGATTTGGCGAATGTCTAGGGATTGTAGGGCAAAAAATTCTCACTAAAAGACATTCTCAATGGTGATTTTCAGAATTCAATAATCATAAATTTGCTCTTGTCGAAAAGGACCAAATACAGGAAAATTAAACTATACAACGTAAAGGATTTACCTTTATATAAAATCCCAATCTTTCTTACACAACCATCTTCCACCTTTTCTTGTCGTCGTGTAATTCAATGAAATGAAGGGAGAAAGCGAGGCAAAAAATAGATAAATTTATTGGAAATTGTTAAGAGAGTCTGAGATGCTCACATGGTGGAAATGGGGTTGTATTGAATGTAACAACAAAGGTGGAAAAATAGAACTGTTGGAAGGCATCGTGGAATAATGGGAGAAAATAAGGTGAAAAAAATTACAAAATTCACAAGACCAAGAAAATGAGATAAAATTCATACTTAGAGCGCGAAAGAGGAAATCAATTGTGTTCTCAACCCACGTTCACAAATTTCTTCAACCAGAACACCCCAAACCCTCATGAAAAAGACCTATTTAGCATTCTAAATTAGCTGAGTGTTTAAAAAACAGAATATATAATTTACTGGGAATTGTTTCTAAGTGCACAAATTTAATTAGTCTCTTGGCATCTGACCTCTATTAAAGCTCATTGAGAGCTGGGATGCAATTTGTCAATGTTAAGCGATGTGTACAGAAAATAGGGATAAAGAAAAACGCACTTGTTTTAGAGAGTCTGGATGCTCTTCAAAAAGCAGAAAAGCAGAATAGGTACTTTTCTCTTACTTCCCCAGTTCTCGGATACGTTCACATGTGGGTGAGTTTGAAGAAGAAGAAAAAAACAAGAAAACTTTCTCTCACATCTTATCACATGTCAGCAAGAAAGAGATTTTACATCATTTCACTCTCAAACTCTTTCACCAGTTCAAACAATGTTGGAGAACTTTTGGATGCCCATTTATTACCCCTTAACTCACATCAAATTGCGCAATTTTTTCCTATAGTCTTTCAACTCTTTAAAGAACATTCAATTTGTATAGGTATCGAGATATTCCCGTGAGAAAATACAACAACTTCAACAGTAAAGCTTCTATATTGAACACACATGTTATATAAATTTAACCATTTGCAATTTTTGGTGGAGACTTTTTCAATATTGCCAAAGAAATATGTTTTCAATTTTCTGCCTGATAAATTCCTCTTCAACCATTCCATCTGGTCATATGATATTTTTCATGCAATACATTTCCGACTGCATTTATATTACATTTTATGGCATTGAGCCAAGTCGCGACAGACGATTTCGTGTATACACCTATTTCTATCACTTTTTTCTGTAAACAAAGCTGATTCGTGAAAATGCATCGTAAAGCAAATAAGATGATAGATGCAGTGATTCTCTTGGAGCCATAACTAAATTGCCAAAAGCAAACAAGCAAAACATCAGAAATTTTATGAACAGAACTATCTCTTATATAACGGTTGCCTCCCAATATTTATTTTAAAATATATACAATATAGCATTAGATGAACGAAACAATGCATTTTATCACTAGAAAATGCTCTACGTTATAAGTTATGTGAATTGTGTTAAAGATTACAATATCAGTTCACATTTAAGAGAATTTACGTTAGATTCAACTATTTTTCATCACTCACAATCGTACGTGCAAAATGCATCAACATTTACCATTCCCAAATGCTCTCGGCAATAAGCTCAAGGGTTTTTGGTAGATCCAAAAATCACATATTCAAAATTGAGCTCAACCCAGCTACGATTGAATTGAATGGGAATTTGAGAAAAATGGTATGTCAGGATTTTTAGCAATGTTGTTAGATTTTGCGAAAACGGCTGTTGTTGCCGAATTATTCAAATGTGATATAGTAAAACTAAGAAAAATGTATTTCTCGTGACTTTCATTTTAACTCAGCTACACCAGATATAATATTCATGGCACGAATCACAAAAATACTATGGAAATATGTAGGTATATTTGGTGTTTTCACAGAACAAAACTTCGAGAAGATGAAAAGGAATCGAGAAATTTATAGGAAATTCATTGATGTTGTCAAGTCATTGCCGTTGAATACTTTTTCTCACAACAAAGCGTATTTTTCAAGAACGTTTCCCTATTGTTCATTGATTACGGGAGCTATTGATGCACTTGAAAATCATTTAATTTTCCATTTAACACGTTTAATTTTATTGAATGAGCAGCTTTTCATTAGCATGGATTAATTTTCAATCCCCATTGATCTTTTTTGATAAAAAAAATTAATGAATTTTAATTTTATGAATTTTTTCATTTTGTCAATATTTAATTTTCATGTGATAAAATTGAATTATGGCACGGAAAGCTTTCACGGATCATGATTTACAATTTAATAATTTCTCAAATTTTTCGTGCTTGTTAACCGCAATTGGGAATAACAAATGTTCCACTGTTTATTCGCTGAACAACAGCAACTGAGAGAGGAATCAATTTCTTTTCATTTTCTGACCAGAAATTGTGCTTCTCGCCTAAATATTATAGAAAAACAACTTGTCAATCAATTTTATTATGTCACAAAATATTTTTATTCTCTGAAGTTATTTTCTCAGCCAATAATTTGCTTGCATTACATTTTTCTGCAAATGGAAAATTGATAAATTTTCTACCGCTACATTTTTAAAACTCCATAGAAAGTTAACCACTGAGCATCAAGAGAGCTCTACTGGATTGGATCAGAGATTGAAATCTGCTTATATTGAGATGAGAGAGATGAGTGATGAATGTTGTGCGAGGAAAATTATTCGTGTTTACAGAGATGGATTGACTTGGCTCAGCACAATTGAAGGCAAAAATATCAATTTGGTGTGTCTTTCGCCTCATTTCACTCACACGGCTAACATTGAATTACCACCGCTCTGTGGGAAAATATCTCGTGGCATTATTTATTTAGGCTCACGATGCTTTTTCCCTTTCTCTATGCCCTATAAATTCTTCATGAAGTATTCACGATGGCAGCAATAGAAATCAATTTGTTCGATCTCGCCAATCGATCAGGACGATTTGGCGTGGAAGGACAACAATATGATTCGCCTCGAGGCATAAAAAAACCCCAAAAGCCCTACTTCTTTGCCATTGCGTGACACCCTCGTGGTCTAACACGGACCATGTGCTGGTTCACGAGTTTCAGTGTCACCTCAAAGCGATGTGTCAGGTCATTGAGTTTGAGATCCGTGGAGAATTCAAAGTGTGACAGGAGATAAACGAGCGCAATTTTCATCACCAAATATGCATACTTAATTCCCATACAATTTCGCGGTCCTCCGCTGAATGGCAGGAAGACATACGGATGCATCGTATGAGCACGATCCTGGGCGAAATGTTCCGGATTGAAGGTGTGAGCATCTGGTCCCCAGAGAGATTTATTTCGGTGCATTAGCATAAACGCGAGGACGATATTCACTCCCTGCGGTATTGTATAGTCATCTGGGTGGGAAAAAAGAAAGTTTTTATGTGAAAATTTATTGCTGGCAAATGGACAAGGACGACTGACTTAATTTTAGTGGTGCAGTAACAGATCTCGCCACGAGCGGTACAACTGGAAATAGTCGCAAAGTCTCCTGGAATATATTCAGACAATTTATTCTAAAAAAGTCACCTGAACGACATGAAAAACTCCTGCAAAAATTTAATCTAATATTTGCGTAAAATTCAATCTGGGACAAGTTAAACATGTTTCAGTTAAAATTCCCTTGAGTGAGTCATCACTTGTGTTACATAATGTTAACATTTACCTTTATAACTTGCTCCATGTACCGGAATTCACTGGCATCCTCATATTTAACATTGTCGGGTGCCTTTCCCGCCAAAATACTCACAATCTCTTCATGGAGTTTGGCTTGAACGTCGGGATGCATGGCAATCATTAGTATACAATAGGACACGCTCAGAGCTGTCGACTCGAATCCCTGCAAGATATATAGCATTTCCATCACAATCAGGCACTCCTGGCTGCAAAAGTGATTTAATAATTTATTCTCACGGTGAGTATTAGTGTTCCAGCTTCTGTGATAACATCCTCCTCAGTGAATGACTTCTCATTGCAATTCGCCAACCTGAGCAGTTGATCGATATGAATCTGTGGCAATCGATCATTGTCTTCTTGTCCCACTTTACTACCATTGAGTTCTGCTTTCTTCATCCCCACTACTTTATTGACAAATCCCAGAACGATTTTTTTGCCTCTCTCTTGCAAATTATACAGCGAACTGCGCTTGTAGAAAAAGTCCAAGTGATAGAATGGATTGAGTAACCTTCTCGCCATGCAAATCATCAAGCTGTAATGAATACTTAAATGACTGATTCTTTCACATTTGATGGATAACTCTGCGGTCTCACTTATTCGCCCCCTCGAGATATTCTGTATTCTGACCCTCCTGGATATTCATTTTAGTGCCCATAGTCGTTTCTTTGGGAAAACAGAAAAAATAAACCATCAAAAGTATGTTGCAAAATTTATTATGGATCAAACTGCAAGCCCGTATTTAAATAAGTGATAACCATAAAATAAAAGTTCACGTTTTATTTATACTTACGACAAACTGTATCCAATGTAAAAGATTCCATGAATTTATAAAAATCCACTGGCTGTGAATTTTTCTCCACAAAATTTCCGACACGTCTCACAAGTTTCTTGGCAGTGTCGTTGAAGATTGGGCAGAAACTCTGCAGAATGCTGACACTGAATGACGGATTCATGAATTTTCGATGTCTCTTCCAATCGTGCACTATAAAATAATATCCATCGAAATTGTTTTACTGGTGAGAAACGTGGCACTTTTATTGAAATGGTCCAAGGTTTCTATACCTGCCATGGTCATAACGCCATCCCCAAGAGCTGGCGGAATAAATTGGTACACGGAGCCCCTTTCAAGGCATTCCGGAGCATTTAGCACTATTTTCATGTCTTCCGGCTGGAAAATAATAATATATGGCTTTGTGCCCACCCAGAAACGGAAGGGACTGGAAAATTTACTGGCAATTACAGGAAGATTTCTCATGAAATCTTCACAGCTCGTCCCAATCAATAAATGAATGTTCCCCACAAGGGGTAACATAAATGGTCCTGGCATTTTCAGCGACATTATGTACACATCACGTTTAATCCATATGTGACAGAGCATAATGATCACTAAAACCACGAATATCACGGAGAGAAACATTTTCACGCATTCACTTCCTTCCGGTGTGAGTTTTAACACTAAAACTAAGCATTTTCCTCCCACGCGCTTTTATACTTGCAGCTTTTCGCTCATTCCCAATCTAGAAACAGACTGCATAGAAAATGCAATTTGAAATACCATTATTGGTGCGATTATAATATATCAAAACAGAGCGTTTCATGCTTCAAAAATCACATTAAATCATTCCATTGGCCAATTTTCCCACAAATTTACAAACTTCAAGCATTACATTTTATTAAAATTCCTCTTCTGTTCGCAATCAATTATTCTGCAAGTGATTTGATAACTGTTTCCGGTTGGTTTTCTATTAAAAGTTTTCAAAAGTGGTAGAATTAAGTTTTTCTTGGAATCCGGAGCAAGAAAATGTGGCATTTTATTTTTTTAAAGATGAATATTTGATGAAAAGCCAAAAATTGCACATTTACGGAGTTTACGGATATCAAAGATTCTTATGAATTTCTGATTCTAATTTAATAATTAATTAAATTAAGGTTAATTCTATTGTGGAAACTATTATACAAATTAAGATGTAAAACTACTGATAAAAATTCATACAAAATACTTCCTACAGAATTATGTTGTAAAATTAAATCATAATCGATTGCCACAGTTGAAATTGTTTCAAATTACATATTTCACTTTCAATTGCAATAATTGACGGTTAGAACAAAAGTCTTTAATTTCTCAATTGAAGCGATTATTCACGAGAAATTCCATATGAGACGTGCACGTCTGAATCACTTTATTGTCTGGTATTATTCAATCTTTCCAATTGCATTTGACTGAGTTGTGAACATTACCAGGCGCCTCCATCACCACCAGGCGGCTCCACGGTCAAGGCTAAAGTGAAGTGCGAGAAACATTTTATACATTGATTGTATTCAAAGTACTCGAAGTATCTGAACAAACTTATGAAAACATTTCATTTTACATCGTTTTCCCAATGAATATTATAGCTATTACGTGTTTACTTTAATTATAGTGCAACAAATTATTAAAACAAAGTACTAATTGTACAAATTTCATCAACACGAAAATTATTTTATTTGTTTTATTTTCCTTATGCTGAACTTTTAATTATATTTAATTTCTGTTGACAAAGCTTAGAAGTTAATTTTATTTTAATTTGCTTAACAAATATTTTCCATCAAGTCTATTTGTTCTCAAGAGACTTAAAGACCAATTCATGGTGAAATTTCTCTTGGATAATTTTACAGCGAGCGTGGGAAGAGCTATATAGTTAATAAGAGAAACGAGTTCTCAGCTAGAAGAACCATAGAAATATACAGCGAGAATCCATTCACCTTCCATTATTGTCTCTGATATTCACAAGATACTTTATGAGATGTTTCATAAATCACGAAAGAGCCAGACAAAAGTTTTTATCTTTGCAAGAGATTCTTTATTTGTGACTTTTCCTCCTGATGGTGATCATTTTTTCGTGTTTGAACGAGAGAAAGTGTTCACCCTTCCTTAAATTCAAACACAAGCAGAGAGAAAGCTCATCTCCCCGGAGAAAGTTCCCATTCACCGCCACCGCCCCAGCGGAATATGACAGGCGCCCATTTTCTGTTTGTTTTGAGGATCAATACCAAACAGAACACGCGGCAAAGGCAAATCTATGTGAAAGAAAGTCCTCTTTCTCCTCTCTTGTCCTCACTTTCATCTACGCACACTATATAGAGAAAGAGAGTGACTATAATGCTCCACAGCATCTCAGATGTTACATAAGAAAACGTTTCCGCAACGGAGAGAATTTGTTGCTTTTACAACCATCCCGAGATCCAACAGCTCGTCCCATCGGATTTTATTCCCAACCGAATCTCAATGAATGCCAATAGATAGACATATAGCATGTATTCATGTCCCCCCTCGAAATATTCCGAACACGATTGTGAATATTACCAAAGATTATAGAGACACCATTTAACACACCCCTCATAGTCCTGGAAAACATCTACTTCGCCTCGTGAAAATGTTTTCTATATCAACTCTCCAACAGCTCCAACATGAGAAAATTTGTGCTGATTCTCTTCCTGTGCAACAGCCACAGGGAAATGTGCAGTTAAATTTATAATTTTGTAATTTTGACTATTTACATTTTAAATTAATCAAGAACTATGACAAGTACCGACTAATGTAGTACTTTTGGAGAGAAATAATTTTAATATCGCAGTTTCGCGGGAAAACTTTGTCTGTTCGTGAACTACAAAGAGATTGCAACTATTTTTTAGTATTGTGCTGTTTAATTTTCCAACTTCTGTATATGTAATTACCTCCCAGAAAGTGTATGTGAAGAAATTTTAGCAATTAAACAGACGTAATATTCGTACTTTGTGAGTATTTTTTAACCATTTTCTGCTATTGCGCGTGAGAATTTAAACAGACATCAGAAAGCTTTTCAAATTCATTCGTTTATCCTGTGGCTATTATGATAAAAGCCATTTCATTCTGACTTTTTCCACGTATTTCATATTTCCTCAAAGGGACACTCAATGTAAATTTGTAATATGATATGTGAGCTTTGGACTGTGGCAAATCACGACTTTGTGACACAGAAATACCCAGACCTTGTCACATCATAGCTCTCTAAGAGGAGGAAGAAAAGGCAAAACGAATTGTGGGAGAATTAAAATCGTGACATTATGCAGTGGTGGCTGTCCTCCAATTTAGGTGGACGATGCTTTAAAGCTCCTCTCGAGGGTAATCCCTTTATCAGTGAGTCAGCGAGCTTTGGACTTTTGATGAGAGTCAGCGATGTGGACACGCTTGAGTTGGGAGCAATAACAAAAGCTGTCTTTCCACGTAATTAAATTCATTAACCATCCCTCCCATCAACGTGAAATCCTTCTTCTCCTGAAGTGGCGCAGAAAAGAAACATCCACTCTCTGGCGAGGCTTTGATTTATATATCAGACAACCCTCGGACGTCTTTGTGCCGCGCCGTGTCTTACTATTATCGCCTACAAGGAGGTCGATTGAGAGAAGACGAAGAAAAAAAACATGAGAAAGCAATGATCGAGAAGTTCGTCCTTAGCCATTTCTCCCTCCCAGCCCCATTTTCCTTCATTTCATCGTCCACGTAAATAGTCTTCCGTGTAACTTTTGAGGGATTTTCTCGCTCCCACACAGACTCAATCAGTCAGACAAACGTCTAAGAAAGGCCTTGTGAGGCGACACATACTTTATGTGAGGCTCTTCACTTCACTAAGAATAAATCACTACAAGGAAAAACGTACAAACTCCTAGAAGTTTCAAAACTTTAAATCCCTTTATCCTGCTGAATTTGCAATAAACATTTTTCCTCACAAGTTATGAATTTGGTTGTAGTGGATTTAATAAAAATTTAAGAATTTCTACCAAAGCTCTATGCAACCTCAAAAGCATCTAAAATTAGCTTTACATATGTTTAAAACTTTCTCCTATGAGCTTGTACATGTTTTAGCATTTTTAAAAGCTCAGAATGTATAAAATTTCAAATATGTTTCTTAAAAAATTATGTAAAATCAACAACAAAAAACTAAACCACAAAAATTTATCTTGAAGTTCCAAATAAATTTTAATATTATGAATAGGCATTTATTAAAGTTTAAATTTACATTTTACCGAACAAAAAGCTCAGAAATTTGATTTCTTAAATCTCTCATTGTTCAATTCTTATTTTCTTAAAATTTGTACACTTTTGTCTGTGACTCACCCTTGACTTTCACCTTGAATTATAACCATTAAGTAAATAGTGATGGAAAGATTCTCCTGCTATATACAATTCATATATATGCATAATTTCAGAGAATTGATTCTCTCCTTCTCTTACCACCTTCATGTCAATATTATCAGGCAAAAAAGGATCCCCAACGGTGTCCTTATTGGGGCGATCCCGAATTCTAGGGGCCATTCCGACCATTCTCGTGGCTCCGACAGAAATACCCGGAGACAAACATCAGTCGGAGGGAAAATATTGTCGCTACCGAAAGGCATTTATCTCATAAATTTACGGCAATTTCTCGGGCCACTTTTTCCATCCCTTTTCCAGTTGTCCTTTTGTCCCTCCCAGCATAAACTCACATCGTTAGTGCTTAATAGTGTCTTCGTCAACTTTCACATCTTGTACAGAATGCCTCAAAAGCTCTCGGCAACTTTTCTGCACTTTTTTTTGGGGTAAATGGCGAGTAATTTAGTTAATTGGTTAATTTTTCCACACAATTGGATTTCGGTGTTCTTGAGAATAACCTACATATTTCCTATGGCTATTAGCAGATTTCATCTTGTACTCCAGAAACTTGTTATAATAAACTTATGCATTGTTACAAATGCAAAGAACAGCTAATAACTTCTAAATGAGAGCTTTTACGTCATTTATTAAATTTACAGAAAATCCTTTTATGGTTCAGCCACAAAATTAAAGAAGTTACATTTCTTCTTCACCTTTTCGCTGAGAAATGGGAGTGTTCAAGGTACTTAGGGTGGTATTAAAAGATACTTAACACGCAGAAAATTAATTTCACTCCCAAGTATTCTTGACTCCCGTGTAAAATCAAGGGTGTTAGTGGAAGCTTTTCGCGTTTTCGAACCCCCATCAAACGTATTTTGCTGTGCAAAAAAAACATCCACAAAAATGTGTTTTGGCTCGGATTATTATATACAATTTAATACTCAATGTGTGGTTTGAAATGGCACGGATATGACAAAGTGAATAATTCCACATTGTCCTTTGCAAGCATTTAATGCAATTGTTCGCCAATAAAAGGCAGCGGAAATGGGTAAGCTTATGCAAATGAAACTCAATCAAATGGTGAAAATACTTTATGGGAATTGCACAATATAGATTCATTTACGTGTTGATGTCTCATTTAAATGCATCTCTCAATTCGTCTCTGTCTGGGTCGTCTGGGCTGATAAAATGCAAAATATAATAGTTTAGAATAAATCTGTCATTAAGCTGTAAATCTTCTCTTCACCCTCTGATATGTCTTGGCGGAACAAAAGGAAGTTGGATTGAGATGGGAAATGGCCAACAACATTCTAAATCACCGTGATAAAACATTCTCGGGTGGGTGGTATCCAATAAAATATAATATGGCGACAATAAACACGATAAATGTCACATGTGACTATTCTGGATTACCTATTGGGACCGACGAAGTATTCAAGTGTAAAAGAACCTGAGGACATTGATGAAGAACAGATGAATTTTTCCCATGGAAATAAATTCTATTCACATACCGCAATTCAGCTTTCAGCCATTCTCTCTCTCTTGGGCACTTCGTGAATGAAATGGTTAAGCCTCAGCACGGGGTAAAAGAAGAGATTTACCCCCCAATTTCATCACCCACAGTGAGTTACCCCTTTTCCAAGAAACTTTTATACCTCCTCGAATCACATTAGGTATAATGTTTCCATGAGAGGAGAATTGTATTCACCCACCGCTATATAAGATAAAACCTCAGTGTTGTACAAGAGTTTATTAAAGGATTAGAAAGACTCATCGGGATGGAAGACAATGAAGCAGTGCAGATGAGAAAGTCTCGAATCGGTAAATTCTATCATCATCATTGTGATTCCATCTCAATATCCGTTTCACTCTTCACAACTGCGAGACAACCAATAAAAGTGGAAATAATTCAACAAAGAGACTTTTTCCGCTCACATTCAAATTCCCTTGCTGGAATTGAAAGCTTTTGTCTCTGCATTCCTTATGTGGTGAGAATGTTCAGTACGTTATCTCACTGTATTGTCATCGAATTAAATTTTAATTGAATAATACATCCCTTTTTAGCCGAAACCCCATCAATGGAGTCAGTGGGGTGGAAAAAATCCAATACTAATCAACTGTTGTTTATAAATTTTCATTGAAATTCGTATGAAAAGCTTCACAAAAGCTCAAATTCGATGCATATTGCGCCGTATCACAGGATTCAGGATGTAGGAAGGACAGAAAAAAATCAATACGCACTTCCTCATTCTTCTTATGGTCCTATCTGCAGTGAACAAGCAGTCTTCGTGTCACATTCTGATATTAAATTACACGTATCGGCTTGTCCTATAGAATGCCTCCAAGAAGCCACAAATTGGGCAACATGTCTCGAATTGCCATCATCAAAAAAATCCTTTTCAGCAATTTTCTTCACCAATAACTCACTTTCTTTCCATAAACAATTTATTTTCTTAGAGCTGAAGCTAATTTTCATTCAATTTGTTAGATATCTTTTGAATTTTAATCAAGACCTGAAAAGGCTGAAAGGGCATTTAAGTCTGCCGAGTAATTGTTGAGACTCCTAAATAAGTCTGCAGAGATTAATGACAAGTCACCCTTTTTCGGGATCAAATTCATTGGTTGACGACGCACAGCTAAGGTTTAATTACGACAAACTAGCATGTGTATATTAATCAATGGGAAGTAATTAAAGACGACCAGAGACGTTCATTGATGAACGGAAATCGCTTCAGGAAGTCATTGAGAGGGATGCCCTCGACACACACGTAATTATTTATGGTGTCAAGGGGCCAGAGACTGTTTCTCCCAAATGGCCTGTATATTGTGGAGCTTCCGCCATCGGTATATCTTGTTTATGATGTGTGTGGGTGGTATATGGTTTAAAAAGCTTATTGGGGGGAAAATGAGTGGGAGGACATAAAAGGAATCAGGCCAAGGAGATTCACTGGCGTTCCTCATCGCAGAAGGCAGAAAAAAACACACGCAGACCATGACTCACTAGGCATAGAGAGCACAAACAGGAGGAAAGGAAACTCCGTGGAACACCACGGAGAAAAGATATGAAGATGAGAACTGAGAAATGGAGATTGAGTGAGATTTTCTGAAGGATTTATGAATAGCTGAAAAATTTTCTTTTACATTTCTCCCTCATGCAATTGGCATGGTGAGTGAAAGAAGAAACCGACAGAGAAGGGACACATAATTGTACAGAAAAATAAGACTTTTTTTTATATAAATCCCTCCATTCAGAGTTCTCTTTCCTTTTTGTTTCTCCCACCAATAATCGTGAGAGATGGTGTATGCTTGAAAAATATAAGCATGAGATGCTCACTTTCACCCTCATGAATAAAACCGATTAAATGGGGAAGGATGGGTTGGTGTGTCACAGTGACAAAAAGACTGACACATACATCTACGAATATTGCTGGGGTGTCCTTATCGGGAGGAGAAGAAAAAAAAGGACGAATGAAAAGTGTGGGAAAAAAAAGCCGAAAGAGTGGATAAAAGCTCGAGGAACCCACATGCTAATTTGAGGACTGGCTCAGCACACAAAATGAAATTCAAATTTAAATTTCATCCAATTATGGATTTATTCTGAATAGCACAAGTGAGATCTTAAACTTAAAGCCTCATCTCGTCTTCCGCGACAACTTCTCTCCCTCATCAGCAAGCAGTAGAGATCGTCATTTTGGGCCAAAAGGAAAGGCACACACATATAGTGTAAAATACTCAATTCATTGTGCTTGTCGCCTTTCAAGATACATCTCCTCGAGAGCAGCTATATAATGCCATCAAGTGTCTTTAGCAACGCTGCAATAAATATTTAATGAGCTACGTCGTGCCAGAGCATCTCTAAATGATATTTCCAAAAGGGTCGCATAACTGATGAACCATCTTCCTGGGGTGTTACATAATCTCGGAAATGAATGACAAACTATCTTATAAACCCTGAAGTATTTTCCCCGAAGAAACATATTAACACGCCTTTCAACACTTCCGACAGCGAACAAGTTTATTGATTTCTTTTAGCCAGGGATGAAAAGGTATATAGAGAGCTTCAAAATGAACTCCAAAGCATGAAAACATCCCTTTGATTGTTATGCAGTTCATGCTCTCTAAGCAAAACCATAAATTATTATATCTGCAGTAAACACTAACAATTTTGCAGGTAGAATAGCAATAGTCATTAGCAATTGTCGTAAATAAAGATGACATTGCATATTTCATAAGATATTGCCTTTAATATTAAATCAGTTGATTAAATCTGAGATGATTTTAACAATTTACGAGATAAATGAGCAATAATTCAACTCTCAGATTAAACTCTCATAAAGCAAATATTTGTCAAGTATATCTTGGTGAATGACTTAATGTGCGGAAGAAAAGCATCTTATCATGCATTAATTGCTGCTTAAAAACTTTTTATATGATATTCATTTTGTATAATTTCCATGCAAATAAGACTCATAATAAATTAACCGAAAATAGGACGCAATTGGTTGATGATGAATATATCCTTGTACACATTTTATTAATGGTAGAAATTGATGGGATAACTTGAAAAAGTTTTTGAGGAAACCCATCCTAAATTGAAAGGGTGGAATAAATTTTCCAAAAACTCACCCAAAAGAGAGCTTTAATAATCTATGAACCACCCCATAAAATGTGAAGACATTTTAATATAAATTATCTTTTCCGCCGTTCAAAAGACTCCTCATCATTAGAAATAACAAATTTTGCTCAACCTTTTCAAAATGACTAAGAAATTTATCCTAAAATCAAATTTGCAACATGAATAGGTTGTACATGGGTATTTAGGGATTCATATCAGGGATATGATCCGTGTAAATAATGCAGGATCCTTCCCCAATTAGTCCACGACACGCTATTTAAAGGCTTTATCATGAAACTTGTGGGCATGAGGGTGGATTCAACTATTTCTCACGCCCACTTTTGGGGTCTGTGTGCGCTAAAGGTCAGCATTATCTCGCCTCTTGATCCCACACAAATGAACAGTCACTGCCCAAAGTATGGATTTAAAATTGCATGAAAAATTTAAAGAGCTGTTATTTTAACACTAGAAAGTTCCTATATAGCTTTCACTTTATACTCCGTTTGGTCCCTGGCTGACAGCAAAATTGCACATTCCATCAGATAAAAAATCAATTATTCAGATTCATGGAAAGTTTCACCCTGAGAAAAGTCTCTGAATTAAATCCAATGGTGCATTTTGCTGTCCATTTGCACGTTTCACAAAATTCCAACCAAATTCCTTATACCATTTCAGTTCCATTTGGTTTAATATGTAAAAGTTGGAAATTGATGGTTTTAATTTACATATTTAACTGTTGAGAAAGTTAAATGACGGTGAGTTTCCAATAGGATATCTTAATTTGTACTAAAACACCTTTAAATTAAACAGAGCAGTTGCCGTTAAAGAGTTCATCGAAAGCTCCCCAGCGTATCTCTTTCTTCAGATTAAATAAAAAGTTTTCAAGTTTAAACATTGTAGAAATTCTACAATTGCACTTTTAATTCTGCTTATAGGAAATACTTCAAAACTCTTTAAATTGAATTGTTTCCCAGCCTTTCGGAGAAAGAATCAATCTTCCTCAAAATAATTTATTAAAAGACTCCTCAAAACTCACAAATTTCACCTTATTGTAAAAACTTTTCTGGCATTACCTAATGATTAATGTTCCATTTAAGAAAGCTCAATTAAATATTAATGTTAAATTCATCATCGTCAAAGTTTTCCTCCACCTTTCCATCTAAGAAAACTTTCAAACGTGAGACACTGTGAAAAGTGCTTTTTTTCGCCCAACTTCACGAATTCCCAAAAGAATGTCAAGGAGAATATTCTCTGTGATGTTTCTCGCAGCTCAGGAAGGAATTAACTTACAGTTCATCGTCAATTCAGAGAGAAAGTCAATGGTGAAAGGTCAGACGAGCCTCTTGCAGCCGTGGATTTCTGTAAAGCCTTCATATGCAAATCTCCCCACCTTTTGAATGGAATATTTGATGTTGAGGGAAAAGCGTGGGAGAAAAGTCAATTGGCACATGTGATATGTTGCCTTATCATTCCTGTTCACATAATTTTGTGACTCAATGAAATGTGAAGAATGTGGAAGCGACACATCTGCGTGTTTTTTGCTGGCTCTTGATTTTTTTCACCCCACCCTCCTTCTAACCCAGGAATGCAGCTGGGTTGAGGGTGATAAGTTGAGGATAAGGGATGAAGGGGATGAGAGAAAAATGACTTTTTGGTGGGTGAACTCTGAACTTTGCATCCGTCGGAGAAAATCCATTTCTGCAAACTCCCAGAATGAGACACAACATGGAAGGATGTTCATCAGGAAGTGTACATCCTCCTTCCCACACTCAGTCACTTTAACACCATCGACATTCATTATATGATTTTTATTGAGTACCTCTTCAACTTTCCTCTACCTTTCCTCTGCATCCCCCTTTCCGACCAAATAACACAAGAGATAAACTTTTAATAAATTCAATCAAACTTCTATAATTGTTATTTCGCGGAAAATTTCTCATTCCTCACGAGCCAGCAGTGAAAAATTTCGCAACAGCCGCGCAGAAAAATGGAGGGAAAATATTTCAAAAGTAACAAATTACTATGTCGTAACGATTTATTTGCCCACCCATTCCCTCCAAATTCTCTCGCCAAGAAAAACACCCACAAATTTGCACGTTTTTTCGGGAAATCTATTTCGACACTTTGTAGCAAACTAAATAAACAAAAAAAAATCCGTGAAAATCCAAAGAAGGATTTCAAATGTTATGAAACATTGAATATATTTTATGTGACCCACATAAATTTTTAATATTTTTCGCGTCACTCAAGTGCCACAACTCTCGATGCCCTCCACGAATACCCTCTTCCAGCAGCTGAATTAATGGATTTTTATAGAACAATAAAAGTGATATCACTGTGTGGTTCGACATGATAGTGATTTTTTCGACAAAATATTCTCCTCAAATTTCCAGAGTCAAATGGCGATAGATATTATTGGGACTCTAGCGCTTTCTAACCGCCTTTCTACCACCCTAACGAAAAGCACTCACGGCGCATGACCACCCGGAAGGCTTTCAGTGGAGACACCGTGGGAACCGATTCATCCAGGTGACTCCATTGGCCAACAGAGGGTCGATATGGATGTTATTATAGAGGTTGCATGTCACCGCCATTAGTTTGAACACCTTACACGTTATATGAAATATTTGACTTGAAAAATCAGTCGACTTTAGCGAACTACCGTTTGCACCCAGATCAAGAGAGAGGTCTGGGACCTTCACCAAAAGTTGCTACGGATCGTAGAGAAGTAGAGGAAGTAGATTAGGTGAATGTGGAGAAATGAAATAAAAATGGCAAAGCACACGCCAAGTTTAGCTTTGCAAGCTGGGATTCGGTGGGCTACCTCGGGATGTAATGCAATTCGCTTATCAGCTGAAACTCGTTGGTAAAGAGTAGAGTCGAAGTGTGACCGTATATATGGAATCCACAGCGACCCTTGAAACTACACGATATACTCATGAGGGTCGCTGTGGATTCCAAGGGCAAAAACGACGGGGGGCCGGCCGGCCGGAAAACTTTTTGCCGCACATATTTTTGGAATGCGGGGACTTTGAAACGTGGAGCGCCCCTAGTCTCAGGGTTCTACGGTGACTTTCATTTTCGGAGCCGATTACAGAAGAGCTGGGATAATGCTTATTCCAGCTCTAAAATGTATCTCAAGAACCTGAGCCAGATGGCCTTGTGGCTTGATAGCTGGGGTCGTAAAAATTAAAAGACAAAAAAAAAACCTGAGCCAGGAGGAAACTAAGCATAGGGCATTTTGTTGAGTTCATAGAGCCATAAGCCTTTGAATGCAGTACTTTCTGCGCATTTTTTTGCTCTTGAACTTGTGTTTCAAACTGGCAAGAGTGACAATTGATTTTCCATTTTTTTCTAACAGACAGACTGCGATCGAATTCTTTAGGTCGCAAATCCAAACTTAATTTAAATTATGTCGATCAAAATGTTTTGTTTTCAACATTTAATCAAATTTGAAATTCTATTGATCAATTTGTCTTTTTACGATTTTTTATACGTTTTTACTAGATTAGATTAGATTTGAGAAGGGTGCCGATCCTGATTAGAATCAGCTGCACCCAGGCCGCCAAACGAGCCCATTATGCATTCACTTTTTTTATGAATCAGACACTGAGATCACAGTCTAGTGCATTAATGGAGGGAGGACCGTTATCCCTTTGGTCGCAGTCCTCTCAATGTATGGACCGCTGCTCTTCAGTTTCCATTCAGTTCCCATTTTTTTACTGACCAAACTAAATTTTTCATTCACAAAAAGATTTTTCCTATAATTATTATATTATAATATTTCAAGGGAAAAATTAATATTGATAGACAATAATTTTTTAAAATGAAACTTTTTTCCATTAGCGACTTTAAAATCGAAAAATAATATGAAATAAATCAGATTTTGGTGAAGTACATTAATAAAAAAGACAAATTAGATAATGTGAAGGAAATTCATTCTGAGGCCGACAAAATTTTTATTGGGTACTTGTGACCAAATTGTCGCAGGCGCAACCGAAGCGACCTGTCAAATGAAAACCCACAAATTATGCTTATAAAATAAATGGAAATCTATTTTTCTTTCTTCAAGAAAACTCTCGCCAATTTGAGAAACACATTCAAGGGCAAAAACTATGAAATTTCGTTTGTTTTTATTGAAAAAAGCAAGAAAATCGCTTTCAAGTGTCTCTGGGCATTCCCGGGTGTGAAAAATTCCTGCAACGTTCCCGCAACGTTGCGGGAAGGTTGCAGTTGCGACCTTCAGGCAGGTCGCGCCTGAAAAATTCCTGCAACGTTCCCGCAACGTTGCGGGAAGGTTGCAGTTGCAACCTTCAGGCAGGTCGCGCCTGAAAAATTCCTGCAACGTTCCCGCACCGTTTCGGGAAGGTTGCAATTGCGACCTGAGGGCAGGTCGCGCCTGAAATTTTTTTGCAACGTTCCCGCAACGTTGCGGGAACGTTGCAAGTGCAACCTCGACAAAATTTCAGCAGGTCGCGCTTGCAACGTTCCCGCAACGTGGTGGGAACGTGCTGTTACCTATTGGTCGCGCCCGCGTTGCCTGGG
>CAKKOB020001366.1:0-10178 GCA_918844115.2 Phlebotomus perniciosus | reverse complement strand
AACGTCTCTCACTCGTCAATTTTTCTGCCACCACACAAAGTGCAATAAATTCAGTGAGAATTTCAAATCACTTTCATCGCACGATGTGAATCATTCAGTGAGTCGAAAAACTTATGCTTTTGCAGAGGAAGAAGAAAAAAAACCATTTTGATTCACAAATTGAGTAGATTTCTGCAATAAATCCTCAACACGATGGGTTTACATTAAATCTGGAGGAATTAAATCAGCAAATATTGCTTGATTAATTCGCTAAATTTTTTTTATTTTCAATTAGTGTCAACACGTGAAATTTAAAATGCCTGAGTCCATAACTTTCATATTTTACTCTCAAAAACATGTTTTCTTAACGTTTGTTTAAGATTTTCAAATATTGTCTCAGGAATTTTTCATGCAAATTGAGAAATGATTTGTTTTTCAAATTTGTAAATTCATTATTAATTTTTTTGTTACCCTATAAAATCAATTTCCCACGGAAAATTTCCAGTTTTTTTTCAGTTTTTTTGTCTGTTCTAAAACGGTTGGAAATCAATAGGAAAATTCCTAAGGAATTCCCATGGAAATCATTGGACATTTCCTCAGAAATCCTACAAGAAATCATGCGGAAATTTCCATAATTTTTAGTGCCTATGTAAAACACAATTATGGACATTTCCTTGGGAATTCCTACAGGAATTCCACAGACATTTCCTAACAAACACAATGATATGCTAAAAACCTCTTATTCATGCATGTCTTTTTTATGAACTACTTGTGAGCCTACATTTCATCCATATTTGCCCTCCTTGAATCTCGATCTTGCTTGAACAAGTGCTTCTGTATCTACACAAAATAACACAAAATAAACACATAAACTCGTCCGAAATGTAATTTTCCTCCTACGTGATTTTTATTTTTACGCTGCACACCGTCTTGCAATTAGACAAGTCTAAGCCAACACGAGAGTGAGAGATGGGATCTGAGAAAGTCACCTTATGGAGCACTTTGTGCACTAATAAGACACTTTTTGGAGGGAGAGAAAATTGTGGTAGATAATAGAAAGTAATTCTTTTTTCACACAACCAGAGAGAGAGAGAGAGTGAAAATTGCTGAGTGACAAACCCACAACATTTCTCCATCGGATACGTAACAATTGCATCATTGGGGCTTTTTTTATGCTCAACCATATATAGTGCAAAAGGAGTGGATGCAATTTCTTCTGCAATATTACATTTTATGGAGATTTTGTGATCATCGAAAAGTAAAAATGTCCCGTTGCTCATGTTCTGACCAAGAAGAGCATCTTTATTCCTCATGGCGATGGAGGAGATTTAATAGAAGAAGGGTCTGCTGATTGATGGCTAATTAAACAAGAACTTGTGTGGAGTGTAATTACTATGCTTTATTCCTCTGCACTTGAGTGACTTCGCGATGAAAATACTCTTGAGACATTAACAGTTTTCCACACTCCCACGATAAATGAAATCTCTTTTGATATTAAAAACTCTAATGTTAAGTAAAGAGTGACTCACATATCGAGAAAACTTTAATTGTCCTGAGATTGTTAGGAGAAACCTCAGAAATACATGAAATAGGCGCTTAATGAACGCTTTTTTTAGTCATCTTTAATATTTATTTTAAAAATCTCGCTAAAATAATTTTTCCGACTTCAGCGCCACTGTCGTAGTCAGATGAACTTCAAAAGTTATAGCATTTCGTGAGACGTTTCTAAAAAGTGCCCAATGATCAAAATAGAACCAATAGAACCGGGGATGTGACTGATTTGAAATTCAAAGTTTGGAACCTAAGGATCTAGCGGGTCCGGCTATACCTAGGATCTAATTCTAATATGACCGCTTTTTGGAAAGGTCTCGACCTCAGCTACAACATGTTAAAATTTGAGACCATTCCATCCCAAAGAAACTGAGCTATTTAAGAAATAGGATTTTAAGGTCCTACAAAATGACGGATAACTATTTTTTTAATCTTCTATGCAGGATCGAGCCGAGCAGGCGCGCTTAGAGATGAAGCACCGCAAGGAAGAGGATGACCTGTACAGGAAGTTCGCGCGCAAGAGAGAGGAGGAGGATCGCAAGGTGCAGGCGGAGATTCAGGATGAGTGGGAACGGGAGTTGCAGCGCCTGACGCACAAATTCGAAAAGGAGCTGGCCACATCACGACGCAGTCGTGACGAACAGAACATGCTGACGATGCGCCATGAGCAGCAGAAGGAGGACCTGGAGAAGAATATGACGCTGCGACGAAACAAGAAGAAGGAGAGTCTCACGCGCAAGATGCTGGAGCATGAGCGCAGTGAAACTGCCGCGCTAGTGGATCGTCAGTCCAGTGAAATGTTAGAGCTGATCAGTGCCCGTCGCAGTGAGTACATGCAGACGGAGAGCATCTTCCTGGATGACGAGTTCACGGAGGGTACGCTACCGATTGAGTATCCCAATGTAGCACCTCCACCGGCTCCGCCCACAGTCAGCAAGTTCCAAATCTACACGGATCCCATTGAGTTCGAGGATGTAGACAGAGTGGCCATCACAGTGGCCAAGGAGGATCAGAAAACCTTCACGGATCTCGTGCGACAGCTCGTGGGCCGATGCACGAGCGACATCGAGAAGGCGCGCACCATCTTCCGCTGGATCACCGTGAAGAATCTCAATACCATGCACTTTGACGATGATCTGCGCGGCGACACGCCAATGGGCCTGCTGCGAGGCATCAAGTACGGCACCGAAAGTTACCATGTCCTGTTCAAGCGCCTCTGCAGCTATGCCGGTCTGCACTGCGTTGTGATCAAGGGCTACTCCAAGAGTGCCGGCTACCAGCCCGGCGTACGCTTCCAGGATTCTCGCTTCCGCAACTCCTGGAATGCTGTGTACGTGGCCGGAGCATGGCGCTTCGTGCAGTGCAATTGGGGGGCGCGTCACCTGGTGAACGCCAAGGAAGCACCGAAAACGGGTCGCGGCAAGAACGACAGCCTCCGCTACGAGTACGACGATCACTACTTCCTCACAGATCCCAGGGAGTTCATCTACGAGTTCTTCCCGCTACAGGAGGAGTGGCAACTCCTCAAGCGTCCAATTACGCTCAAGGAGTTTGAGAATCTCCCCTTTGTGCGCTCCCTCTTCTTCCGCTATGGCCTCCACTTCGCCGACGAGGGCTACGGAGCCGTAGTCTTCACCGATGACACCGGAGCCGCCACCGTGCGGATCGCCATGCCCGCCGACATGCAGGGCTGCCTCATCTTCCACTACAACCTCAAGTTTTATGACAGTGATGAGGATTCCTACGACAGTGTCTCCCTGAAGCGCTTCGTCATGCAGGTCAGTGTGTCCGGAAGTAGCTGGTGGGAAACATATTACTAACTATCGATTTCCTTGATTTACAGTCGGTGATCGGGAATATCGTGGCGTTCAGAGTCCACGCGCCATGTTCGGGGGCTTTCCTGCTGGACATCTTCGCCAATGTGGTCACACCGCAGGAATACTTGACCGGGGAACCCATGAAGTTCAAGTCTGTGTGCAAATTTAAGGTGAGTCTCATGGTTTCTCAGTTTTCCATATGCTCATAAAAAGAATATTTCAATCCGGCTTCGAATGACGAATTGAAAGCTCCTTCGTCCTTCCTTATTTTTATTGCGATCATGAAGAGAACCTCCCGTGTCTTCTCTGTACCCCTGGGATGCCATGGCTTCAGTAAGTTCTCTGCATTCCCTCATCTCGAGATCTTCAATTCAATAGCATCTTTTGAGATTGTAGGTGCAGGAGAATTTGCAGAACGTCTAATTCCATGTTTCTATGAGATAAGGCTCACCAACCTCCAACCATACTGTAAATTTCCCCCCACTCACTTAAGGCTTTCTCTTCCAAGTCAGTCAATTTGATTTGCGAAGGACCCCCCCTCCTACTGTGCCAATTTTGTGTTTATCAATAGATCTTTTCTTAAAACGCACGGAATATTCCCAGTTCTTGAAGTTGGAAGTTCATTCATTCGCAGTTTGATATTTTCGCTCAAGCTTTTCGTTATGTGAGAGTGAGATTATCTTCGGCAGCTGGATACGAATTCAATCCATCTCTGCGATCTCTGCTGTTTCGTTACATTGCACGACGTCCATTTAGCACGAATCTCACGAAAAACCTATTGGTTTTCAACCCCCTTTGATAAGTACAGCTCACCTGTAAATATCTCAATCAATATCCTATGCTCGTCGTCGTCAATAAAACTCGTGAATTCCTGAGATCCTTCTATTTCATCATCCCTTGTTTGCTCAGGAATGTTTGCGGAAGCACTATGAGAAAAACAGGAAAAATTTATAGGTTATGAAGCAGCGCAAATATGCTTTATCCGCGTTTATCCGAGTTTTACTTAATATAATTCAAAAATCAACTGACGAAACGAATTTTAGGATAATTTCGAATACCAAACCTTTTTTAAAAAGTAATCTTTATCTTTAATCTATAAGGCATACTATTCAATATGATCAACTCTGATTTTATTTTTGAATCTCACCAGATTTGCTGCGAGGAACTACAGACAGTCATGGTGCCCCTTCCGGACTGTGCGAGTGGCGAATGGGGCCCCACAAAAGCCACTCGTCTCTTTGGCCTTGTGCCAATCACTCATCAGGTGAGTCCCTATTCCTCATTAGCTTTACTCTGAGTCTAAAGATCTTCATTTATTTTTTTTTCCTGTTCAGGAACCTCTGATATTTGCCGGGAGGATAATTGAGTTGCAGTTCCGGATGTCGCGACCACTCACAGACTTCATGGCGACGCTGCACAAGAATGGAATTGAAGAGAAGAAACTGGCCAAGTACATTTCCCACAGTATCATCGACGATGTCGTCACATTTACTATCAGGTGGATATTTTCTTAGTAATTTTGGGTGGATAATTTCTTAATGCTCTTGATGCCTTTTTCAGCTTCCCGGAAGAAGGGCAGTACGGCCTGGACATCTACACACGAGAAGTGGGCTCGGTGTCTCACTATCACAACAACAATTCCTCCAGTGAGAAGCATTTGCTCACGCATTGCTGTAAATATTTAATAAATTCGTCAAAGCGCAACTGAACAGAACGGAGGACGTTCTGTAGGGCACAGATAATAATTAACAAAAAAAATCCTTACTGTCCTAACTCTCGCCCAAAATCTCTATTTCACAATATTGGTGCTAATCGATCAAAAAAAATGCAAGAGATCAACTAAACACTCTCTTTCCTGTTATTACTGTATATAAATTGAAAGAAACAAAAAAAAAACAATGTATATTATAGGCAAATAAACCTTTATTCTAGAATCTCATCCAATACCTCATCGCATTTATCGGCGATTTGACTCTCAGCCAGTTCCTCTCGAAGTTGCTTCTGATGGACTTTGATCTGATCCAGCACCACTTCCCGATTAGCCAGGTGGCTGTCGATCTTCTCTCGCACCTCCATGACCTTCATCACATTCTCCTCGAAGAGATTCTCCTGGTAGTCATTCTGTTTGTCCAGATACAGGCACTTCCTCTGCAGAGCCTTCACCTCGTATGGTCGGATCTGCTCTTTGGGAGTCTTTCCAGTGGGTCTCCTGAACAAAAGACATCCTTTAGATCCCCCTCATCACTCCTTCTACCATCTCTCTCACCATTGCACAGCAGTCTTATCCGGAGCCTCCTGCCTGAGACACTCAAGACCCGCCACATTCTCTGACATGCCATAGGAATCCCACATTGTGTTGAAATTCTCTTGGATCTTCTTCGTTACATTGCTTTTGAATTTCTCAAAGATATCTTCGGTGTCCAGCACACCAGTTTTATCCTCCAGAGGAACTTCCGTGAGCGGCAGGAAGACACTGGCACTGCCGGAAAACAAACACCGGGAGTACTTCCAAGGAGTCCCAAGAAAATCAACTATCCGATGACTTTTCGAGTCATCCACAGGCCGGAAGTGGTGCAATTCACCGACTATCACCGTGGATTGCTCCCACAACCGACCCACGGGGAACCCGACCCCAGGCGATGCGAAAAAATGCAGAAAATCATTTGAAGAAAAAAAGAAACTAACCTCAATCCATCAAGAACACCGCCAAGATCCGCCATAAGCTCCTTCTTGACCTCCGCAGCGTGGTTCATGTACATCAGCTCCTTGATCTTCATCTCCTCGCTGGGCTCCATGATCTGGCCCACCTCCAGTACACTTGGAAAATCAAAGGAAACTGAAAAATTGCACCGTTTTTGTCGCTCCAAATTCCGCTTTCTGCAACTCAACGAACTTTCCGGTGAATGAACGAAAGCGTTTTCCGGACATCGAATACTCCGAAAAATCGCAGTTGCCATTCGATGTCGCGTGGTGTCGCCACCAGTAGGTCATCAGAGTTTTTTTCGGTGGCCAGCAGAGAAGTGTTTTTGTGCGGTTGTCGTCTTAAAATTAAATTTTCATAGGTAAGTGTTTCAATAATTCTACTTTTATCGATTGGAAAATAGGCGGTGATGTCCGTCACACGATACGGAATACATAATTGTGGGAGATATGGTGTGTGAGACAGTGAAAAATGGTGTTGTTTGCTTGGCTTCCCCTCGTCCGGCCATTTGACTTGCGGGGAAAATGGCATTTTTGCATAAATACTTTATCATCTCCCACCATCCACTGTGTCTCACGCCGTCAAGTCTCATCAATAATTTAGTTGTAAGTGCATCCCGTGGACATGGGGTGACTTGAGGGGCGCGTGGGTGGTCGCCGGGGGTGAGATTTGGGGTGTCCGGGCTGATGAGAAAAACCTCCCCACAATTGCGTCGCCTTTGTTCTGCGGTCGCCCTGCCGTTCCCGCATCTCCGGACGCTTCAGATCTCACACGCAACAAATTCCACGCGTCTCGAGAGAAAATAGCGAATTTTGCCGTATCGGGGAGCAATGGCGTGGGTGCTTCAACTGTATTTTGTGTGAGAAATTAGCGAGAGATTCACAACTGCCCAGGCACACTGTCCTCGTGACCTGGGTGATTTTTCACACCTCATGTGTCTGCTTACAAGCCCCCTGAGATTGGGGGGTGCGTCCTAGGAGCGCCCAGTTGTGGCCCCGATGACTCACATTTCGGTGCTTCGTGTGCGCGTTTTAATGAAATAATCGATGAAGATGAGGGAAGGATACTGCGCGCCGCCCCCCGGGCTATATCCCACCGCTTTTCCACATGACTGAACCTCCTAAACAAGGAAGCCCTAGAAGACTACCGTGGCATCTGGTCGGAAAGGCTAGAAAAACTTATGCCCGAATAGTGATTCATCCGGTAGCCATTGAGAAATTATATCATGAATGAGCGTACTTTAGCGACCTCTATTGGTTAATCCTCAAACTTCACTTTTTCAGAGGGTTTTTCAAGATTTCCTCGCCTCCCGGAGGTACTGTGAGTGCGAAAGGAGTATTTATCCAATTAAATTTATTTTAATGCTTTTAGTAGATTACATATACCCCTTCAAATCCCTAAAACACTTCAGCATTTTCTTGAGATCTTAATGAAAGATAAGCAAAGAGAGTGTTTTGTTTGCCAATAATACTGTTTAAACATTCTTTTATTCTGCTTCACAGCCGTATTTTGATAATTCAATGAATTGAGAGAATCTTCTCTGGGAATTTCTGTGTGAGCACTTTTTTTTGCTCACTTGCAAATATTGCCTCCTAAGGATTTGTGATGGTGGAATTGAAATTTTCAATTTATGCTTATAGAATTTTTATTGAAAGAAAAACATGAGGGATTCTCTTAACAATTTGAAATGAGCAAAAATGACTTTTTTCTGTAGAAGCAAATGTTAATCTTTCATTTGGTAAAAAATAACTTGACATTTATTGCATTTCCAATCATATTTGACGTCTTTGACGTATTGAAAGTGAGGTTATATTTACATTTTCATATATGGACCATTTTTTGACACATCTGTCAAATATACATTTGACAGTTGTCAAAAAATCTTTATCTCAATCAATATTTCCCATAAAATTTCATATCCTGAGCGAGAATTTTTAATACTTAAATATTTTGACATGTTAAAAATTTACATTAAACAAATCTATATTCCCTTTAGAAAAATAATTAAGATTTTATGGATTTTATTAAATAACACGACAAGTCGACTTTTCTCTCTCCTATATGTATATATCCGTCGTGATTTTCGCAATTTCCGAGAGAAGATCAATAAGAATGAAATGCTCATGTAAGAAATCATAAACTTCCCCACAATATATAAAATCACGAAGCATTAAATCTCGAAAATTCAATTTAAAATGAAATTTCCGAAAGCTGTGGCGGAAACACAGAGCTGATACACGTGAGACGAGCAAGAAGTGCAGGTGCAAAAGCAATTTTGATATAAAATATGTACAGACAGAGGTAAAAATGCTGAGACACACCATAAGGCAAGCGCGCTGGTGTTTTTGGTGTGAGATGTTAAAGAGAGGAGGTGGAGCAGTCAAAAAGAAAAGAAGACAAAAAAAAATAACCAAGAGATGCTGAAATTCAAGCTGAAGCCTTAAATAATAGGAACCGGCTGACTCTGCTCTGACCACATAATCACACACTGATTTAATCTCGAAATCTGTCTCTTTCGCGGTGGAATTTTCAGGTGTTTTCTCTGCTTGTCTCAGCAAAAGGTGGGCCTTCCGCCTTTTTTTGGCATCAAAGTCTGGGGGGATGTACAATTTTTTTTTGTTAAAATTTGAATCAGGTAGAAAATTCACGTGTCTTGACGCGCGTTAGAGAGATATTGAATTGGTTATATTATGATTTTCTTGTAATCACATAACAGTAAGTGAGACACTGGAAGCACGTCGCTGAAAAATGAACTTGAATCGTGCAGGAGAGAATCGCGCGCTCCAAAAGCATTGATCCATTTTTGGAAGTGTATCTCGTGCCAAGATCAATGCTTATGTGGTGGCTTTGGTCAGAGAGAGAGACTACAAAGTCATCGTTGGCACGCCTGTTTCTTCGAGCGAGAGACAACCTTGAGAAGCATTTCAATATTTTTCTTTGCATTTTTTTTCGGTACATGCCTCTTGTCGCAATTGCTCTCCTCATGCCCCGAAAAAAAGTGAAGGCAGACAAGAAGTGCGTGCGCGGTAATCTCACTTCTCAATTGCTTAATGCAATTTACGCACAAGACTAATTGAAGGGAAGAAATAATATAAACCTACCTAGATATATGAATGTCATGCGTAGTCCAATTTCATTCCGGGTATTTTGGATAAATATTTACGCAGAATGATGCGACTGAAAAATAGCGTTGGGAGAGTATTAAAAAAATGTCATTTCTCTCGCCTTTAAAAGATAATAAACAGTGTTGGGATATAAATTTCTGCACATTATATAATATGAGAAGACATTAAATTTTCCCATACAGTTCATAGGCGATGATGACACGGTTTAGCTTTTATATCACGAGTATAGGAGAGGGAGAAAAACAACTGATATATACACATCAAGTAGTAATTCAATAAAATTGTATAGCAATTTTATTTAATTAAACTTTGACGAGCTACAACAAATGAATAATAAAGTAAAATGGTAAAAACACATAAACTATTTATATTTTAAAATGGGACATAGAGGGAGTGAAAATATGGTGTAAATTGAATAGATTCCTCAAAGGGAAATTGTGAAAATTGTCTGTCGCAAAAGCTTCCTTCCTCACATGTCAAGAAGGTGTGTATGCATGAATTGAAAAGATGCTGTAGGGGGCAAATATATACATAACTTGTTGCCTATTTGAGGTAAAGAATTGTTTTCTACACAAGAAATTGTTGTGTAAATTACGAATTGTACATATTTACTTAGGCTGGGTGACACTACCGATGAGCTTTTAGATTTATCAAGGCGTTTTTCGCACTGCAAACCTGGAGGTTCCCGGTTCGAACCCCGGTGAGGACTAGTGTGGATATTTTTTCACGCTATTCCTCCTTCAGAATTCGATCTGGGATTAATAAGACGTTTTGCTTTGGTCACAATCTACCAATGAGCTGTCTATGAAATCCTCGATTTTCTATCAATAATGAATTGGAAAAAAAGAATCCAAAATCATTCGTATACCTACTTGATGTTCTAAAATACCGCTCTATTCGTGAGTTTAAGTTTCCAAAAATAAAGAATTTTGACAGCCTTAAAATATTTAAAGATTTTTGGTGTTCGGAATTATAGGATTTATCTCGAAGTGCGTTTCGTCAGTT
>CAKKOB020001365.1:9645-23336 GCA_918844115.2 Phlebotomus perniciosus | reverse complement strand
TACATCTCATAAGGAGGGCCTCGGTGGCCGTGAGGGTTAAAGCGCAACCCTTCGGCACTCCTAACACCGAGTGTGATGGGTTCGAATCCCACGAGTGACCAATCAGTCACTCCCAGGCCTGCGCTTCCTTTACCTTAATATCCTTTCTCCTCACTAATCCTTCATCCTAAAACAAGCCAGAGATATTCGGGGACTGGAAAACCCTATAGGATCAGAAACCGCCCACTAGTTGTAAGAAGTGCAAAATGGCCCAAAGTGGTTCACGCACTAACCAAATAATAAATAAATAATACATCTCATAAGTTTTTCAGCAATAAAAAAATTTATTTGTTATTATAATACATGTTTATAGTTAGATAGTATTTAGTACTTGTAAAACTTTGTAAAATTTTAAAAGAATTTTAAATTTTAAAAATAACTTTCATTATTTCCCATAGCTAAGACAGAAAAAATACAATTAAATTAATAAAAATTGTATCTTTAACGATTACATGAAGATAGAAGAGATCTACTTCTTATTACCACTGTAAATCCTTCTTTTATCATAATCTCTTAATTCGTCATGATCCAAAATGCCGAGTTTGCAGCGTTCGCAGTAATCAATTTAAAGTTACTTAGTAGCAAACAATTTCCTCCTGGCAATCTTAATATCTTCTGTCTGCTTCACTCTAATTGTAATTTGAAAAAACTCTTTCAAATCCGCCATTGTTACTCCATCAAGGGTGACTTTAAAATTCTTAAGAAAGGCCGAAATCATAATCTTCATCGTAATCATAGCCAAATTATAGGCGATGCAATTGCGAAGACCAACACCAAACGGTACATAACTGTGAGAATGCCTTTTCGCCACATTTTCGGGGAGAAAGTGTTCCGGATTAAAGTCGTTGGGTTTCGGTCCCCAAATGCTCTCCTTGCGATGCATTTGATAAACCAACAGGCCCAAGGTGGTACCTGCGGGAACGACTCCATTTGCTGAAACATACAAAAATTTATCAATCTTGCATATTTACATGGAGAACATTGGAATCTCTCAACTCACATAATTTAGTATCTTTTGAGCAACCCCGTCCTAATAATGGAACAACGGGGAATAATCTAAGTGTTTCCTTTATCACCATATCCATGTACGGGAGTCTTTCAGCTTCCTCAGGAGTCATCGATAGTTCAGGAGTTGAGTTAACAGAGAGAATCTCCTTAAGGACCTTCTCTTGAACATCCTGATGGATGGCCAGCATGAGGATAATGTGAGCGAGTGTGCCACCAGTCGTATGGTATGATCCATAAATCAACATTTTCACCTCGTCTAGTATTTCTTGATTTGACCAATTTCCATCAAACATGTTATTAAAAAGCCGATTAATTAGAATCTCAGGCCTTCCATTACTTTCAGATGCTTCAAGATATTCTTGTTTCTTTTGATTGACAATGGCGTTAGACACTTTATCCACTATATCCAATAATTTGTGCTCCTCCTTGTACTGATTAGTCCACTTATAGAAAACATCGAATCGGTATTTCAAATGAAAAATTCTCATTGTCATGAACTTTTCAATATTATCAACAGCATCAAAATAATGAAGATTCTTTCCGCTTTGCACGCCAATGTCATATCCAAATGATGCCTTGCACGTATTTTCCAATAAACAATATTTGATATATTTTAAGAAATCTCGGTCATTGCTCTGGACATGCTTGTGAAGATTTGCGATCATTATCTTCACGTTATCGTTGACTATAGGGAGAAATGTTTCAGAAACTTGTGCGTTGTTGAATGACGGAGTTACCAGTCTCCGTTTAACTTTCCACATTTCAGCTTAAAAAAATTAATTATTTATTCATCAATATTCATCAATATTTCTTTGTATTTCTTTTGTTTTACGATCTTCTTAACACTTCGTGCTGAATCCTGCATTTTTTGGAAGTCAAATGATCGGATATTGCTCATATTGTTGTCAATATCTTTTCTTTCGCTCTATCATGTTGCCTACGAAGTGTTAATATAAAATGAGATTCCATAACACCTACCTGGACATGTAAAGCTTGAATCTGCCATCCCAAAGAAGACATACTCATCCGCTTTATTAGTACATCCCATTGAATTTCCAATAGTCTTTATATCTTCGGGTTTTGCAACCAACACATATTGTAGATGACATATATATACTTTAGTTGGATTATAGATATCTTTTGTGAGTCGCAAGATAATATCCCAATAATCTGCATGAATAGAAAGTAACAAATTATTTCTTATGATCTTATTAACTATACTGTTTGGATCACCTTCCGTCTTTTGTCCTAAGAACGCAAATGGATATCCAAAAAACGGATATTCTGAAAAAAGTTGATCTTACTTAATCAAACCTAAACACGTTTTGTTTTACAGAAGATATTATACCTTTCACACTTGGTAGTTTTCGTAATATCCAGCCTGCACGAAGGTATCTTCGTATTTTAAGAGTAAATGCCATTACTGCAAGGATAACCGTGATGAAGTATAGGAGTATTTTAAATTCCATTTTTAATGACAATTTTCGCACTAGCACTCTCTTAGAGTCACCGTCAAGACAAACGATTAGCAACTGATTTGATCCGTGGATGTGCGATCTTATTTATCTTATTTTGAAACTTACAAAAAAAAGACACATACCTACACAAAAGAAACAGACGCTTTTTTTTAAGTGTGAAAAACTACAAAAGGCACATCAATAAAAATTTTATTTAACCTCGGAAGACTCCAACAATAGAGACTCGCGACTCTTCTCCAAGATGATCGACAATCAATTTATATTTTGATTTTATGATTTGCTTGTAGACATCTTGACTCTTATCAACCCCCTGCTCCGAAAGTTCCTACGAGATATAATAATACATTGACCACTCAATAGACTCGGAACACTCGGAACCGGTTGTTCTAAGAGTATGTGAGTGGCGAATTTCTATACCACCCCCACCACCCGCACATTCACCACAAAGATGATGCGCTATCGGGTGGCGATGTATGTTGGGGTTGGTCAGGGTAGGGTACCCTATATTCCTACACCTCCTGCACTATATTGAGAAGTCTCTTCTCACGTTCTTTCTCAAGAATCTCATACAAATCTGCGGCACTAACAAGCATTTGGACTTGAAGTAACTTTGAATGATACATAATTAGAAAATCTCATCTCTGTCATTCTCATCTCTTTAACAATAAAGTCTATTATAATCAATTTACAGATTGCTTAAATACATTGACCTACCAAAAAGAAAAGGGTGTCTCAAGGAGAGATGAGTCGACAATTTTAATTTCATTCATCTTAAGAGGCCCAATCTTCAAAAAAGGAGAAGAATAAAGAATTACGTCACTGAATAAATGTACAAAGCTTAGCTTCGAGGAGCTGGATTTACCATAGGCCCTTCAGGATGTAATTTGCTTATCAGCTGAAAATTGATAATAAAGAGTAGAATCGAAGTGTGACCGTATTTGAAATACAACAACTAAAGCTATATGTCCAGCTGGTCCAGCTTAAGCGCTAGCCTTTCGCAATGTATGGTGGTGTTGTTTGGAGTAATGTACCCTGTAGCTCCTGTAACTTTTACATTACAGGAGATGGTCCCTCTATCCCCTTTCGGTACTTTCCATACAAAGTTCATCTATTTTCGACTTTTTATCAGCAAAATCAATTTAATGGACCCAAAACACTACACAAACACAAACCACGCAGAGACGCAAAAGCGCTTTCGATATTCTCCCTTCATTTTTTGAACATCAGCGGCCGGCCGTGTTTATTTTTTCGAACTTCGCGCCGGCCGCCGCTTTGGTTTTAGCGACTCTCATCTTAACCAAAACGTCAGTGCGCGTTTATTTCTCCTGTGTTTGCAAACGTTTTTCCCGGCTACGAAAAGCGCCTTCCCAGGATGGAGGAGGAGAAAAACAGCCCCGGAAAGCGGGCTAGATCCCGCAAGAAGTTGATGTACAACAGCATCCGGAAACAAATGGAATTCTACTTTAGTGACGCCAACATCACTAAAGATCGCTTCCTGGGGCAACTGGTGATGGAGGATCCCTGTAAGTTTTCTCATAATCTTCCTTGAGAAGCTCAAATTAACCATTTTTTTATCTTTCCAGTTGTCCCTTTGGAGGTCTTCTTGACCTTCAACCGGATGAAGCAGCTGACAGAGTCCACAAAAGACATCGTCAAGGCTCTGGCCAAATCCCAAATGCTTCAACTCTCGGAGGATGAGAAGAGAGTCCGTCGAAGGACTAAAATCAACTGGAATATCAATTCTGACGGATGTACAATCTACGTAGAAGGACTTCCGGCGAAAGCTGATCACGAGTGGATGAAAACTGCCTTTGGGAACTATGGAAACGTAACGTACGTGTCTCTGCCCAAGTATTCAGCCACCAAGAGGATCAAGCAGTTCGGATTTGTGGAGTTTGATAGCCTCCCGGCGGTTGAGAAAACCCTGAAGGCTTTCCAGAAATTCGGCGGAGTTTTGAGCTCAGAAATGGATCCAGCAGTACTTCAGAGCGTCGTCTCATTCAACCAGGAACAAGAGAAGGCTGAAGACTCCAAGGAGGAGCCCACCAAGCCGACTGAAGAGACCGAGGAGAGCGGAGAGGAGGCTGAACCGCCAGCCAAGAGGGCGAAAGTGGAAGATTCAGAAGAAGCAGAAAAGACTGACAAAGAGGACCCAGAAAGTGGCGCAGAAGACGACAAGGAAGCCACCCAGGAGGGAAAGAAGGCTCATCGTCGGAAGAGACACAAATCCAAGAAGAAATCCACCGTTGAGAGAGATTCCATCTTCGATCTAAAGATCATGACGAAGAAGGAGTGGAAGAGATTGAGGAATAAATACTTGAATTTGCAGAGAGAGAAATTCCGGGAGGCCAAGATCGCTTTGCAGGGCAATGGTCAGAGGAACGCCCCCAGATCTCCCACACTGACCATCTCCAAGAGTCCCGGAAGCATGAATTTCTACGGAGAGTCAAAGCCAGTGGCCAACATAGGAATCTCCATGGCCAAAGGCCTAATTGTGGAGATAAAATTCGCTGAACCCCTCGTGGATGTTAAGGATTTCAAGGCAGAACTCCGTCAATACGACTCTGTGAAGTACATAGATGTCAAGGAGGGGACAATTGTAGCTCATGTCCGGGTAGACACTCCGGAATCCGCAGAGGATCTCACAAAGCGCTACACAGACGCCGACAGATCAGCCACAATCCTATCCGGAGAGGCTGAGGAATCCTACTGGCAGAAGATCTCTCAAGATCGAGATGCAAAACTAAAGAAGGCAGTGAAAGTGGAGAAACCCAAGCGGGGACGTGAAAAAATCCGGAAGAAGATCAATCAGCACGTCTTCTTCGGCGAGGATGAGGACAAGGAGTAAGAAGCCGCGCGCTAAAGTCCAACGAATTGTAAATAAAACCGCTCGCACGAGAAATGAGGAATAAAAAGCCCGCGATAATGTCTAATTGCATTCAATATTTACTCACCGACAATTTGGTTAGCGATATCAGGGCCAGAAACATGTTGGCGCATCCCAGTGCCCGCTTCTCCGCCACCAGAGACATTCTTGAGTTCGCTGTGGAGATAGAGAGCAGCTATAAAAGCAATAATCAACACCTCTTCCACTCTCATTTCATCCAAAGAGTGCAAAAAGTGTGGATTTACACGCAGAAAATTCATTGAGTGAAAAAAGTGTGGTTAGGCGTAGACTTTTTTTGGTGGGAAATCCCCAGGAAGTCTCTTACCAACCGGTTTTTCCCCCAGAATTTGTGCAGTGGCAAAAAATAAGTTGAAGAAGCAGGTGAGTAATAAGAGCCTCACCTGAATATAGCTTATGTGTGTGTTGAATGGAATTTTCATTGGTGTTTATCTTTAGTTGAAAAAAAGTAATAAAATAAATTGTTTTATTGGCGAAATCGCGATTTTTGCGCCCGCATCATCACCCAATTGCACCCCCTCGCGGATTTCCTCCTAAACACCTATCAGCTGATTCTTTTTTAGCACACGGGGTTCGTTGTTTGAAAAAATCACAGATATTGTAATTGATAAGAGAGAAAAAATGAGAACTGAAAATTTCAAATCTTTGTTTTAGAAATTTACATTAGGATTAGGGTTTGTTTAAGGGGTTACATGGGTCTCTCACTTTCAAAAAAAATTTTTTTTTTTTGAGAAGCGTCTAATGAACCGATCTTTCTGAAATTTTGAACACTTGTTTTGAGAAGTATTTACTTGTGCTTGAACGAAGGATTTTGGCTTTCTTCAATTAGAATTCTTTTTACAAAGAAAAACGTGTAAAAAATAGGGTAAAATTCGTATTTTTTTTACAAAAACCTTTACCAAAAATCCAAATTTTGTTTTATTTTTTCAAAAATCCTTCGTTCAAGTACAAGATTAACTCATCCATTAACAGAATATATTTTGGTTTTCGATAATCAGATGAGCCTAACAGAAGTTATCCTGACTACCGCGAAGGCAGTTTTTTTTTGGACAGGCTTCCAAAAATCAGCTGCCAACGGGCTAATTTTCAAAATTTTTCAAAATTATTTTTTTTTTAAATTTTGCTTTGATATTACTCTTTCATATGACAAAAGTTAGAATTCTTAAAATATTTTCTACACAATAAATTATTATTATGAAAAAAAGGGCTGTTTTACCGCCTGAGAGACCCATGTAACCCCTTAAGCGCGATAAAGTTTTCTAAACGCGTTTAATTGCTATAAACGCGTTAAAATTTCTAAATGCGGTAAAATGGTTTAAATGCGTTAAAATACTGCTTGTTTGATTGCTTTACACACGGTTAAGTTTTCTAAACGCGTTAAAATGCTTAAAGCGAGTTAAAGTTTTCTAAACGCGTTTAATTGCTATAAACGCGTTAAAATGCTTTAAGCGCGTTAAAGTTTCTAAATGCTTTAAAATGGTTTAAACGCGTTAAAATACTGCACGTTTGATTGCTTTACGCGCGTTAAAGTTTTCAAAACGCGTTTCAATGGTGTAAACGCGTTTAATTGCTTTAAACGCGTTAAAGTTTTCTGAACATGCTAATCTATTTTAGGCGCGTTAAAAGACAATTAAGTGCTCAAAAATGCTTTCTTTATATGAAACATCTTGAGTTTCTCGAACTCCGCGAAACATTTCTCGTGTTTCTCAGGTTTCTTCGAAACATTTTTGTCGAGCTAATCAACCAGAGATTCTCTAAATTAGTAACCCCTTGGAACAGACTACATATTTTAAGATTATATCGAGTCTATGAATTTAAATCCCCTCTTTCATATATTATTGTCCCTTATCTCTTTGTAAAGCTCTCAAGACAATATGGATCAAAGTTGCAAGAGACAAATCTTACATTTTTCAATTCTCTAATCTCTCTACAAAATGCATGAATTTTTATATTCCTCCTCAATCTTAATGCATTTTATGTGGATTTACACAAAGAGAAAAATCCATCTCTCTCTGAGAAATTCAATAAATAATTTAACATGATGGAGTGGAAAAGTGCCTCGTGTTTTTGTCTTCTTCTTTACTTATTTTGCGTAATCTTTTAAAGTAATTGACCCTTTCTCTTCTCCTGTCTGTCTTTCATCTTCATCCGCAGTGAGGCGGAAGATAATTACACCTCGTTCTTATAGAACAATTTGTAAAATGGATCAGCTTGACCTTTTTTCCTCTCTCCCATCTCTTATTAAATAAATGAAAAGATATCAAATTGACGGAAGGAAGATTGGGAAGATGATTTTTTGACCGCAGAGAAAAAGTCCCATGTTCATTTCATGGGAGAAAATATACATAGAGATTTTCCACTTTTAAAAGCAACGCCATGGAAGAAGGTTCAAATATTAATTTTCATATAATTTTTCTTGACTAATTTCCTTTCTTTTGCCAACTTTTGCCCGAGAAATTGAATTGTGTGACTTCTCTGGTGAGGGTTTATCATTTTTTTCTTACTTTTCGAGAGAATTTCCGTTGAATTTTTTATTCATGCAAAGATGAAGCTTCTTGGCTTCACATACATTTTCTGAGAAAGCGAGGGAAAATACCATGTAAATGACGGGAGTTGAGAAATTAGTTAATTAAATAATTAATTGCCGCATAATTTAACACAGTTGAGGCAGGCTTTAGATAACAATGAAGACACACTCATAAATTGATATGCATTAGTTTCCACACAACTACACCATAAGTTTTGGCGTCTACCACACATGAGATAAATCTCATTCCATCGTGCTATGTATCAAGTTTCCCAGATAATTCTGCGGGTGGAAAATTTATCAGAAGTCTCAAGGTGTTCACATATGTAAAAGTTCGCCTTGAAAACTTCCTCCACCCACAGAACGCGATGGAAAGATGAAAAGTGAATTTATTACTCCAGTAATTATAACACTAAAATTCATTGAGCGTTGATTGTAATTGACAAAAACATATGCGGGTTTTTGAATCTTCCTTCCAAATTTAAAATATTAAAGAATTTATGCAGAAAAGACAGTGAAAAGTGCTGACAGAATGTCCAAAGGGAAAGCCTAGCAAATTTATCATCATTTTGCAATTTTCACATTCATTCACTGTGAATTTTGCAACATTGCAAGACTCCTTTTTCGGTCACCCCAGAATTTTCCTACTCCACCCACATGAATATTTTATTGCATTTGAAGAAAATTTACGGCACAAACACAATTTTTGACAAAACATCACTGACACCTTTCTCCAAAAAGAGCGCTAAATAAAAGGAGTGAAAAGAAAATTTGACTTCAAATGTGAATAAAATTTTCTTCATCGAGGTTTATAGGGTCGCTTTTGCTTAACTTTAATGTAGGTTTTTCTTAAGAAAAGGATAAAGGGCGTTTGGTCAGTATTAAAATCAAATTGATCAGTAAAAAGTCAAATTTTCCAAATTTAATAAACTTTTTCAGTTTATAAAAAAGATATTCTTCATAATTTCTCAAACATAACACAACATTTACCCTTTCCTCATTAATTATTGGCGCAATAATTTCGTGAATTGGCACTAAGAAGCGACTTAATGGATGAAAATTTCGATGGTTCTCAATTTAATGCCATTTATATTGTGTTTTCTCTCCGAAGAATATATAAGCACTCTGCCCATCCCATAACATCTCACATGCGGGCTTTATTATATTTGGCACGAGACACGTGAAGACATTAAATAAATAATTTGAAGGATTTGGAAGGACGAGAAAGAGAGAGAGAGAAGGAGATGCAAAAAAGACACCCAGGTGGCTTCTAACATCATTTTGACGAGTTCAGACTAATTTAATAATTAGCAGATTAATTAAATATGATCAAAGGGAAAGAAAATTGACATTGGGGAAGCTCAAGCGAGAGGGAAAATCAATTTGGAGCGACGCGCTCTGGAGGAATCAATTGAGATCAAGTGCGAGAAAGAATAGGGGGAGGGGCGGACAAACAGATATGGGAGTATATGGAAATTTATTTGATTAACTCCAATTAAAATTCATAAAGTGAATTGGGTATCTCCGAGGCGAATGTTTATTCAACTAATTCATTTGCAGCAATTTAGCCTCTTATGCCACAAGTCTCCCAAACACAAGAAAATTCTAACAATTTCTTGTTTTTTCTTTGCATTTTTCCTTTGCAGAAATGGCGGATTCCGCCCTGTGATGGACAATGGAACACCCAGAGCCACCCCGCCGATCTTCCTGCCGCCTCACTTGGCGTCGCTGAGCTCACAATTTGCTCCGCCACTCTTTCCCGGACTGAAAGGTAATCCATCAATCACGCGATTGATTTTCGCGGCAAATTGAATTTCCCTCCCAGCGTCATAAATCTCATGGCGCACAAAATGAAATTATCAAGGATCAGAAGCCACCTGAGAATCTCAATTGATTACAAAAATCTTCACCTTTCTCTCTCTCTCACCAGCCTTTCCCGGACTCTGCTCCTGCTGCCCCATCAAAGCACCCAGCATCCCCTCCTCCACTGTGGCCTCCAGCGTCTCGGCGTCCATCTCATCGGCCACCACCTCGGATCCGCGCTCCAGCTCCGTCGCTGAGCTCCGCCGCAAGGCGCAAGAACACTCGGCGGCTCTCCTGCAATCCCTGCACGCCGCCGCGGCGGCAGGATTAGCCTTCCCCGGCCTTCACCTGCCGCCGCTCACCCTCCACAGCGCCCTGCACAGTCGCAAGAGCGATCTCCTGGCGGAAATGCCCAGCATTGGACACAACAACAACAACGACTCCCCAATAGCACCCGCGGCGCTTCAACCGCCACAGACACTCAACGGGTGCGCCACGACGCCAGACAAGGGCTCAGGGGACTGAGAGGAGGGGAGGGGATGTGAGATACTCTTCGCTAAGTAAATTAGTCTTTAGAGAACCAAAGAAAGTATTGAGCGAGAGAGAGAGAGAAAAATTCAATAATCATGTAAATAGTTGAGAAAATAATTTAAGATCTTTCAATTCATATTAATCGTAATTGTGTTTTTGAGTAGAAATTATTGAGATTATATAAGCTCATTTTACATGGATTTCCACTGAAAGAAATACGTTAAGGGGGATTTTCTTAATATCGACATTTTGGAACAAATAATTAAAATAGCATAAAATTAAAAGCTTCTCAAAAGTCAATGACGTAAAGGATGTTTTTCAATTTTAATCACTTTGAGTTTAAATTTTCATCTTATCGAAAAAGTTTCATGAATCTTCAAACAATCACAATTAAAATCATAAAATCTAATAATTAATAAATCAATAAGAGAAATGCAAAACTGCAAATTCTCTTCGTAAACATAAATGAGAATTTAAGAATTTCAATGCTTTAGAATGATTTTGTTTCCTCTCTTTGATTTAGCATGTTATCAGGAAGACGACTAGTAAAAAAACATATAATTTTTATCCTTTTCCCAAGGGTCTATCAAATGGAAATTATTATTTCGAAAAGAGCAAAAAAGTAAAATAAGAAAATTCTCAAAATTTCACCAAAATAAAATCTCCAAAGTTCCCCGACTTTCTTTCAGTGTAAACCCTTCCAAATAGGAAGATAAAAAAATATAAAAAAAACATAAGATAAAGAAATTAGAAAATAAACAATAACTTTTAAGCGTACTGTGCCAATTATTCATAGAAGTTAAAAAAAAAACAAAGAAATATTAGATAAAAAAAAAGAAATCTGTAGGGAAGAGTACCAAAACCACTGAAAATTTACCGAAAAAAAATAAAAATAAAAATGCAAATATTCTGCAGAAAAATGCGCTTTTACATCTGAAAGAAAAAAGAAAATTGTTGTTCATAAAAGGTCCGACAGGGTGATATCCTTCCGGACAGCATTATTGTAGCCCTCCTTGAAGCGATACCAAATGGGACTCTTCACAATTCCATCACTGCCACCCTCCTTCACCGACAGAGGCGCCTGTTTTGTCACCACTCGCCCAAAGAAGTCCTTCACGACCTGCAAATGAGCTCCGCAATAGAAAAAAAATATCCACCCATAGAGGGAAGCGAGTGTTAAAATCCCTCGAGCTCAACCGCTGAGCCCTTCATCCCCCTTAATCCGCCATTATGGGTGAGTCATTTTTCAGAATTTCCCACACATCGCGTAATTCACAAGAAATTATGGTCAGGAAAAAAGAAGTAATTAGTGGCTTTATACGTTCTCCTTTCATCGGCTATAAATAAAAAAAACTCATTTGCATTTTAAATGTTGCAAATGAATTGAACAAAAAAAATGTTGAAAAAAAACTCACCTCTTATTGACAATTTACCAATTGAATGAGCATCAAAGTAATTATGAAAAATTAAATAATAAATAATTTACAGCAATGAATGAATCAACAATTTCAAATTAAAATAAAAGAAATAATATAATTTACCCTATTATTTTCTCTTTCTACTAAAATTTCAATTTCCAAAGCGCGCCCACACATTTCTTGAGAAAAATCTCATATCAATATTAAACCCATAAAATTCAATCAGAACCTCTAATTGAGATCTACAGTAAATCCAAGGGAATTTCCTCTGAGCCTTTATCTCCCGCCAGCAAAAGGAGGTGAGACAACGAAAATGGGTGATAAGTTGTGATTATTGTGGATAATGGAGTTTTTGGCGAAAGGATAATGGAAAAAAAATATTCACAATAATTGTATTTTCCTCTCCTTTCTTGGAGGGAGAGAAAGCAAGATTTTCAGTGGATTAAATTGCCAAATGAGATTATTGATCTCTTTCACCCACATCTGACAAATGGATCGACTAGAGAAATACCGTCAATTTTCACTCTACATCAAGGAAAAATTTTTCCATATAGGAATTTAGGGATATTTCATCTCTCTCAACTTCCCACGGAAAACTATAAATCAAGTGTGGCTTCCGCACTCTCACAGCCATCAAGTATTTTCTTAACAGTTTTACACGTTTTAAAACTCATTTGGAATAAAACCCCATAAAATGCTCATTTCGTGTTCTCCAAAAAATACAAGAACGACCAGAAAACAGCGTAACTAAGCAATTCTGTTTCCTTCCGGCTGCCATCTCTCTCTCTCTCTCTCTCCCCATTCCTGGGTTAACATTTCACTTCTTGTCTCGACTCCTTGAGACACTTACACGCCCTATAAGAGACGGGAAATTCATTTCCCAAAGTGAGATTTTTTCTTCTTCTTCTTCATAGAAAATAAACTTAATAATTTGACCTTAAAAGAAATTACAGTCGAGCAGAAAATCACAATAAGGAGAAAATTAATTTCCGTGAAAATGCTTAATCGTGCTCTGTGTGAAGAATGTGATTGTTATGGGTAAAAGTTGATCCAAGGAGAAAATGAAGAAATTCAATCCAATCTACTATCATTAGGGGGTGTTCAGGGAATTTCGAGCGACGGAGAGTTACCGAAAATTCTCTCCTAACTCTCTTCAAACGCAACGAACTAAATTCAATAGTTTACCGATACAGAAAAATAAAGAAATGATAGAATTCATAGAAACACGTAAAATGTGTAGAAATTTTATCATTAGGTATTTTATTTTATTTGTTGTACTGTAAATTATTAAATTTATATCTTTTCTATTGAGAACTATCAAGGGGTTACTCATTACACTTATTTCACTGACTAGGATTCTCGTTTCTTAGGTTTCGCGGGTTTCTCGAGTTTTTGTTGAATTTTTAGAATAGAAATTTAGGGGAATTTGTAGAAAAAATTAAAGACCCTTTCCTCCATTAGTTTCAACACCTTGCACTTTAATGGAAATATTTGACTAGAAATATCAGTCGACTTTAGCGAACTACCGTTTGCACCCAGTTCAAGATAGAGGTCTGGGACCTTCACCAAAAGTTGCTACGGATCGTAGAGAAGTAGATTAGGTGTTTTATTTGAGGATGAAGTGGAATAAAAGACCCTTTCACTCGGTTTGATGAAATTAAAAAAAAATGTAATGAGTATCCACTTGATCGGTTTGAGGCTAGTAAAACCCGTGAAAAGATAGTTCAATACTTTTGACCTTAAAAAAGTGATCTAAAAGTGTTATACAAACATTTTTAGAGCTGGTCTAAAAGTGGTTTAAAAGTGTTGGAAATTCAAAGGCCTTTCAAATGAATACCCGCATGAGGGGGTTAAAACTCGAGAACAACTTCCGGCTTTAAACTGGTTTAAACCCGGTTTAAGTTTAAACCGGCTGAAATAGGTTTAATATTGTTTGAAATTCAAAGACCTTTCAAATGAGTACCCACATGATGGGTTTGGGG
>CAKKOB020001363.1:8972-23353 GCA_918844115.2 Phlebotomus perniciosus | reverse complement strand
TTAAACCCGGTTTAAGTTTAAACCGGTTTAGCATTGCAGGAAATTCAAAGACCTTTCCATTGAGTACCCACATGATGGGTTTGGACCAAGTAAAACCCTTGAAAAGAGATTTTCAAACATTCGACCTTGAAAAACCGTTAGACGGAATTTATCGAGGTCATTGCTATGTATGGACGAAAAGTGCGTCTAGTGATTTTACAAAACATATGTGAAAATGAAAAAAGTCGTTAGAGCCCTTTTGGAGATATATCAAAACACGTTGATAAGTCTCTCTACAGGCCGACTTATGGTGAGCTGTGATTCTTTTGTGGCGAACTTGGAATGGGATCGAATTCAGTTTCAGCTGCAAACTTTGGAGGCGAAGAATCGCGTCGTGAATGAAATTGTTTGATGTGTAAAATTATTATTATTATTATAAAGTGATGTCCCATACAGTTGACGCAATATAACAATATTTGGGTCGTCAGGACGTTCTCGCATGAAAAACAAGTGAAAGTGTAAGAAGTTGTAAATTTAAACTGGCATAACTCTGGTTCTATTTATTCCACAAAAAATTTAAATACCATTTTGAAAACGTCTCGACCTGGACTACAACATACTAAAATATGAACAAAATGCATAATGCCGTTTTCGAGATAATAAGGGTCAAACTTTCACTATGGGGGCGCCACTAGCGGTCATACCAAAAATATTATCTGACTACGGGGATGGATGACGGTCGTCGAGTTGCGTCTTTTAAAAAAAATTTATCGAAATCGGTCCATACACAACGAAGATATAGCCCGGTGAAAACCCAAAATTTGACCTTCAATATCTCGAGTCAAGGTCATTCAAGATACTAATGTGACCTATCGTTGGAAAGGTCTCAGCGTCAGCTACAACATACTAAAATATGAACAAAATGCATAATGCCGTTTTCGAAATATTCGAAATTGAAAATTCGGAAATCGATTTTTAGACTTTAGCGCTAATAGCGGTCGTCAGACAAAGTTTTGATGTTTGGAAGAGTTGTAGCATTTTGTGAGACGTTTCTAAAAATAGGTCATAATACGAAATCGGACCAATAGAACCGGAGATATGGTCCATAAGGGCCATAAGGGCCGAGCTATTTAAAAAATAAAATTTTGGGATGTTTCAAAATGGCGGATGTGGGGGTGGGGGATGGAATTTGACATTACCATTATCTGGCATCCAGTCGATATATGACCTTTGCCGAAAACCGCATGTCGATATCTCTCACCGTTCTCTCGCTATAAGCCGTTATACTACGGCCGGGCGGACGGCCGGACGGCCACGAAAATTTTTTTTTTCGCCTACCCTTTTTGGAATCTAGGGATGTCAAAACACTCCCCCCCCCAAAATTTCAGATCGATTGGAACAACTTTGATTTTGGCGCCGATCATATAAGCTGTGAATCTGGTAAGAATCACAGCTAAAAATCTCTGAAAATAGCACCAAAAGCTTTTTCATCTTTGAATTTTCAAAGATATTGACAGAATAATAAAAAAATTTAATTTTAAAAGTTTTTAAATGCTTTTTCAAAGTGTAGAATCCGAAAATAATCTTAGGTGGCTTTGGAACCCAAAAACTTTTGAATTTGAATAAAAACACTAAAAAATTTCAATAAGGAATCGGGAACTTTCCACAAAAGCTCTATCCCCTTAACTTTGAAAAACTCCGAAAATAGCACAGAAACTTAATTATTATTGACTTATCAAAGCTTTAGTAGACAATCTTTTTGTCAAAAGCTCTCAAAAGCTTCAGTATTTTCAAATATTATGAACGTTACGTAATCCAACGTGTTTGATAATAAAATCGTTTATTTTCCTAATTAGGATAGAAATTTAACTGTTCTAGTTCTAATAGAATAGTTGGCGCCTTTTTCCAATAAAACAACGCTTGTCTAAAATTAAAAATGTGCAAACCATCAACTGCATTTCCGTTATCTAACTCTGTAAATTCCCCACAGAGAATAAATCCCATTTAACAATAACATTATTAGTTCTTCTGGGAAATGCAAAAGTGAAGCTGAAAGGGTAAAGTCACCGATAAGATTGACCCCAAAAGGACGCATAACTGGATTGGAGGGTAAAGTGCGAGCAATCCAGATCTCCGGAGGGCCCGGGGACGTGATCATCGCATATCTGGTGGCGATGGGGAGCTGCTGGGGAGCTGAAAACGACTCAAATCTCAACTCTGGTGACCCCTTTCATTCCAGCTTCAACCAGATCAGTGCCGACTCGCTCATCGTGATCACTTTCGCGCGGGACAAAGTTGATAATGTATAATTTGTTGCCAGAGAGAGAGAGAGCCAACCTAATGCCCGGCACAAGTTAATCCTACCCCCATGGCCCGGATTAGCACTTGGCATACTTGCACGCATTTTGGGGCCAAAGCCGTGGGGAAAACCGCAATTATCGATTGGAAGTGGTGCGTTGGGATTAAAAGGTGATTTAAGTGATATTCAGGTGGGTCTATTTTTGGGCTTCCAATGTCCCCCATTTATGGGGAAAAAAAATTACGTGTCACTGGCGCTTTTGTGCGCCAAATTTTCGGCGCGGACCAAAGTCCAAGAGACAGAAGCCATAAACGCGACTCACTTCCTCAACACCTCCACTGGAGGCTCCAAAGATCAAAGATCTATGGGGAACTGACTCGCCCGGGAGAAAAGTTCAACAAATTTCCCAGACGACACAGTTTTCAAGTGTCTCTCTCCCACAAAAAAACTCCACATTTTAAGAGCATTTTTTATCTGACCGCCTTTTTTTCCTCTCTATACGGCATCCAAAAGACACTCAACAAATAGACTGTGACGGGGATGAAGTGTATTTTAGTGAGAGATTTCTCTCCAACATTCCGGATATGAAGTGGTTTAATCACTAAAATTTGCGAGAGTTGCGAAAAAACACTCGAAAAGTTTATTTTGAGGGGATTTTCAGTGATAAGAGTAGCGGAGAAAATGTTTAAAGCGCTTTATGTAAGTAAATTGTTTAGAAGTGGTGTTTGAGTGAAGTATAAGATTAAGAGGAAAAACTCTGTTGGGGATAAGAATCCAGTGATATGGAGGAAATTTTGTTAATAGGAGCTGTTTTTTACTCATCTCTATTAGAGTTACTACAAAATGACGATTATGCACAGAATTTGCCTAAATTTCGGCAATCTAGCACTAAATTTGCCTAAAACCAGGATTATACTTGATAAAATGCCTTAAAATCCAGCAAAATTTGCATATCTTGGATAATTGATTCAGAAAATTGAGCAACTATAAACAGAGTTTAATGAATTATTGGCAAATTGTCTTCAAATTTGCCTAAAATTCGGCAAATTAGTATTCAATTTGCCTAAATCGAGGCAATTCGTTGTAAAATAACGACAATTTGAGGCATTTTTAAGTTAAAAAAAACACAATTTTGTGTGAATTTTGTCGAAACTTTTGCAAATCAACTATGAATTTTTCTAATAGTCGGCAAACTAGCACTAAATTTGCCTAAATTCAGGATAACTTGACAAAGTGGACTAAATTTAAACAAAATTTGCAGAACTTTTAGGTATAAGATTAAAAAGTTGTGAAACTTTGTAAATTGGCTTCAAATTTCATAAAATTTGGTAAATTAGTATTTAATTCGCCTAAATCGAGGCAATTTGCTGTAACTAACTTTACAAATTTTGATGCATTTTTTCGTAAAAAGAGACAATTTTGTGTTAAATTTGTTTAATGCGAAACGTTTGCAAATCCAACTGATTTTTCTAATATTCGGCAACTTGGCACAAAAATTGCCTAAATTTAGGATAAATGTTGACAAAGTAGTCTAAATTCAAGCAAATGTTCCGTTACTAGGTCAAAGATCGGAAAAATTGAGCAATTCTGCGCTAAACTCATCAAATTTTTGTGACAAATTGACTTCAAATTGGCCTAAATATCGGCAACATGGCCTTAACTTTGCCCCAAAATAGGCAAATCCTCACTCAATTCTATCCGCCGACATATAACCCGTCTTCTTTCTAAGTCAGTTTAAGCTTCTTCATTACTTTTCTACGTCTCATTAAGGCGCAGTTCAATAATTCTATCGCAATCTATAAGCTACTAGATCAGCTAAAATTGTAGCTTGTGGTCCGCTGCCATCCAAATGCGGGTTATCAATCGATCGGTAGAGACTCTTGCCGGAATTGTGTTGGTTCCGCAGAGGGCAAGGCATTGAGCTATGGCCATATCACTCCCGCCCAGAGGAGATCAAATCATGACATCGAAATTACAACACTGTATGGGAGGAAGCGTGTGTGGCGGGCAAAAAAGCGCCGCGACTGTGTTGGCGATAGCTTATCAGCGACGATTGGAACATTTTAAAGTGTTGTCGCTCTCACAGTATCAGTCAGTTGGTGTTGATCATTCACTGAGAACTCATCTGGTTTAGAGTTGAGCGAATAAGAGAACTTTTTTTTTGACTGTATTTTGGAGTGTGTGGCGTGAAAGAGCCGAAGATGCTCACACAAAATATGTATAACTTCAGAATGGGATATCCGCTGTTCTACCTGCCCAATCAGGACTTCCCATCAAGCTATCTGCCTCTAACGCCTCCATATGAATTCCCATCGTACGGATATTCCACCCACGAGGAGTCCATGAGATCCGCCGGGGAATCTTTTTATCCACAATTCCCCACTCCGCCGCTCTCAGTCTCACCACGAGCACCCGCCATCCGGACAACTTCAGTGATTGTCAGGGTTGAGGATCATCGATCAGAGGGGAAGTCATCAGACAGCGAAGATGAGACTGTTTGCAAATGGGAGCAGTGCAACAAGTAAGTTGTTTGAGGAACCTAGGTTTAGTACCGGGTAGGATTTCTGGGAAAACGAAAGATTTCAGGATCAAGACTAGGTGGGTTGTGAAGCTTGTGAACCTGATAGACGAAATCCTGATAGAGTTGAATTGTTTAAGTTTAAGTTACCTGGGGAACCTATTTAGTACGGGAAGGGATTTTGAGAAATCCAGGGATTTCAGGATCTACAACTGGTGGGTTGGGGTCTCTGTGAACCTCAAAAGAGAAATACAAATAGAGCCTGATTCCCCGTAACACGTTTTGGGAGAACCAATTGAGTAACGAGTAGGATTTCTGGGAAAACATTATATTTCGGGATTTAGACCAAGTGGATTAGAAGCCATGCGAACCTGATAATCGAAATCCAAATAGAGCCTAATTCGACAAGAGAAATGAAAGCCCCTGGGAACCTATTGGGAAATTCTGGGATTTCAGGATCCAGACCAGTTCAATTAAATCCCTTGTGCACCTCATAACTAAATTCCAAATAGAGTCCAATTCCCCGGCACGCCCATTGAGCTCGCGCTCAAAGTCCCACCCGTAGTGGATCAAAGGTGAACAACGCGGAGACCTCGAACGATGTAACCGCCTAATCCATTGTGAGGGACGCCTATGGATAAGATCTACGGTGCTTTTTTCCCTGACCACAAACCAGACACAATATACGCGCGATAAGTTATCTGAAAAACTATGGCGTCATGTCTCCGATATTGTGAATCACAATCGGCGGGAAAACAAACCCACCTAATCAATCAATCAATCTTTTACAGGACTTTCCGGAACCTAGAGACTCTAGCGAGTCATGTCAATCAGATGCACGCCCATTCTGGCCCCGGAGGGCTGTACTACTGCAAATGGGAGGGTTGTCCACGATCCGAAGGTGGTCAATGGCGGGGCTTCAACGCCCGCTACAAGATGTTGGTTCACGTGCGAACGCACACAAAGGAGAAACCCCACCAGTGTCCAGAATGCGACAAGAGCTTCTCACGAGCTGAGAACCTCAAGATACACACCCGCAGTCATTCAGGGGAGAAGCCCTACGTGTGTCCCGTTGAGGGATGCAACAAGGCGTACAGTAACTCGTCGGATCGCTTCAAACACACCCGAACCCACGAAACAGACAAACCCTACGTTTGCAAAGTGCCAGGATGTCAGAAGCGCTACACCGACCCATCATCCTTGCGGAAGCACGTGAAGACCTTCAAACACTCCCCCGAGACGGAGATCAAGGTGAACGTGAAGATTGCCGCATCGGAGGATCTTCAGGAGTCCGAAACGGACAGGAGACGATCTCCAGAGCCACCCACCGACTTCCACCGTGACTTCTGGTATCGCCACGAGAGCATAAAGGTGGAACAAATGGAAATTGATCTCCCACTCGATCTCAGTCTCCACCGGAGCAAGTAGTGCTGCTGGTATCTTACTTAACCTTAAGGATCTATTTAATTTTCTTGTGTGATTTTCTACTGTGTTCTCAAAATGTGTCCATTAAATGTGTGATTCTGAAGATTTTGTTTTTTATTTGCCAGAAATGCAATTGTACCGTTTGTCCGGTTGTCTGTCCGTGTGTTTGTCTTTTTTGAGGTTAGAATCCGAACGGTTGCAGATAGAGACTTCGGATCTTCGGGGACCCTCCCTAAAATCGACAGAGGAATCAAAAACAGACCCTTATTTTATTCCAGAAACCCGGCTCTCCCCTATAAATCATGTTTTTTGGTATATCTCGAAAACTAATCCTACGATTTTTTTCATTTTCACATAATGTTTTGTAGATTCACTAGACACATTTTTCGCCCATATATGGCAAGATCGTTCATCAATTGCGTCTAACAGTTTTTCAAGGTCAAAGTTTTAAAAAGGCCCAAAATGAAGGCGGGGTGTTTAGGAATCTTTGGGAAAAACAGATGAAAATTTTATAAATTGAGTAATTTGTGGTCCCTGGATCCATTTCCGGTCCAAAAAGTGCCGAAATCATAGAGGAAAGGCATTTTATGGACAGTTCTGAGGAATAACCTTAAAAATCTTTTCAAAAATTAAAAAAACAACAACAAATAAATGTGATTTGAGGTCCTTGAATCTATTTCCGGTCCGAAAATTAACAAAATCATAGGGGAAAGGCACTTTTATAGACGGTGCTTTAGAAAAAGCCTTAAAAAATTTATTTTCAAAAATTTAGAAAAGATTTGAAAATACTCAATCAAAGTCATTTTGCAAAAAAGAAACTACTTTATCATCCAACTAACCCTCCCTTCCCCTAATCCAACGTGTCGAAGCAGCCCACAAAGTCACTTTGCACTCCACTTTTTAATCTCTCCAGAGTGACTAAACTTCTGCGGAAGTCATAAAGACACTTCTCCTCCCACCTCAAGCACGCTCTTCAGTGAGCTCAGCGAATTGCGAAAGAGGAGATTATGGATTGAGATAAAATCGTATCGGGGAAGTTTTGAAACATCAATTTTTTCCTAGGAAAGGAACATAATTTATTGAAGTCGGACTCACCGGCTCATCTCTCGACCTTCCGGTGGGTCTTCATGTGAATGTAAACGGCCACGTCCGTCTTGAAGTACTTCTCGCAAACGCGACACTTGAAGGGGCGCTCATTTGTGTGACTCTGCCGATGCCTCTGGCATTCGGCCAGAGTGAGGAATTTCTTGGGGCAGGTGTCGCAGGAGTAGGGATACTCCCCTGTGTGATCCCGCCGCACGTGTCTGGCGATAAAGGGGTAATCCCGTTAAGATATTTTGGACTTTAAGGGGTTTTAGGCTTCTCAAAAAGCTAAAAAAAGTTCCTAAAATCAGCAAAAGCTCACAAATGCTTTCGAAAAGTTTAAAAAATGTAGAAAGTTCACAAATTTGTTAGAAAGGTTAGAAATAAATTTGAAATTTATTAAAAAGCTCAGATTTTTTATAAAGCTTTGAAAGCTCACCAAAATTTGATTTTTTTCCAAAATTTTAGACAACAAAAGCACTTTTCAAGTTTAGTTAATGAAGTGGAAAGCATAAGAATTTTTCATAAAGCTTTCTAAAGTTTCAAAAGCTTTCAGCTTTTAATGCTTTTAAACTTAAGAATTTTGTTAGAAAACAAGAAAAGCTCTTAAACGAAAACTTGAAGCAATTTTTGAAAGCTTCAAAGATTTATTAAAGCTTTATTAGAAACTTAGAAATTTCATTAGAAGATTTTCTTGAGCTTTTAAGATTTGTAAATCACTAAAATTCTTACAAAAGCTTCAAAACTTTCAAAACTTTCTTAAGAAATGAGTTCTGAATTATTTAAAAGTTCATTATTTTTTCTAAAGTTCTGAAAAGGTTTTTTATATAAAAAAAAATCTATGAAAATAAGAATAATTTTTAAAAATTTGCTAATGAAGTGAAAAACACAAGAAATTTCTGAAAAGCTTCTAAAAGTTTAAAGTACCTAGTTCTAAAAAGTTTAAAAGCTCTAATAAAATATAGAAAGTGTAAAAGCTTGGATTTCTTCATCCAAAGCCCTGAAAGTTCGCTTAAAAAGAATTTCCTAGAAAATTTTAGTCAACAGGAAGCATTTTTTAAGTTTAAAAATCAAGGAACTTTTTTAAAAGCTCTTAAAAGTTTGTTGTAAAAAAATCAAAAGCTCAAAAAATGTAGGAAATAAAAATGCTTGGATTTTTAATTGGAAAGCTTTAAAAAGTTTGCCAAATTAAGAATTTCTACATTATTTTGACAACAGAAAGCTCTGGAACTTTTACGATAACTTATTTTTTTATAAACTTCAAAATTTTGTTAAAGCTTGTTACATTTTAGAAGTTCTCGAAAAATTGTTGACTTTTGAAATGAAATGCTTGAGCTTTAAAGATTTCTTACAAGTTTTTAAAATTTAGAAATCACTAAAATTCTTATAAAAAGCTTCAGAGCATTCAAAAATTTTCCAAAAATCTCAAAAATGAGCTTTAAATATGGAGATTTATCATCAACAAAAACTCGAATCTTTTGTTAAACATCAAAAATTAAATTATAGCTTTCAATTTAATAAACGAAAGCTTTGAAACTTTTTTGAAAGCTCTACTAAAAACTTGTAGAAACAATAAATTTTTAATTTTTTTAAATCTTTTTTATGCTTTTTGTATATACATAAAAACAATAAAAAACACCAAAATTTTACTAATATATATTTTTTCAAATATTAAATCATATGACTGTCCATATTAACCCAATCTTCCCCTATTTCCCGAATTTAAAATATTCCCTTTGAAGCCAAATCCCAAGACCAAATATGATTCCCAAATAGACTCACCTTTTGTAGATGTGATGATAGAGGAACTCCTGGCCACAGTGGCACGTGTAGAGCGGCTTCCGGGTGTGGATCTTCGCCACGTGATACCTCCTGGTGTGCGGCGAGATGAACTGCTGATCGCATTGCGGACAATCGTAAGTCTTTCGAGTGACTTTCGGTCCATGGACGCGCTTCTGGTGCTTCCTCAGCGCTCCGACAGAGCTCAGCGTCCGCCCACATTCCGGACACACCTGAGGCGTCTCCGTGTGGCTGCTCATGTGGACAGCATAGGAAGTTCCTCTGATGATCTTCCCGCATTCAGTGCAGAGCCACTCCCTGTGGATGGTTTTCATGTGTTTGTCCAGATTTACGGGTCCCTTGAAGTCCTTCCGGCACTTCTCGCAGGAGAAAGTCCTCTTGGCGACGGATTCAGCCACTTCCGGCAGTTTCACCGTCAATTCCGGCGGCTGGTAGTTTGAGATCTTATGCTGGACTCTCATGTGCTTCTTCAACGCCCGGACATCCTTGTAAGTCTTCCCGCAGGCTTCGCATTTGGGCACAAAGTCGTGAATCCGGCGATGCTGGAGGAGTTCCTTGTCCGAGAAGAACTTCTTAGGGCACAGCGAACACTCAACATCCTGTTCCTTCTCGTGCACCTTCCGGATGTGCTCCCGATGGGTGCTGTGGTACTGGAAAGACTCCTCACAGAAGGGACACTGATGGATCTTCCGCTGGAAGTGAATGAGATTCACATGGCGCTTCCGGGCGTTGAAATTCTTGAAGATCTCCCCACATTCTGGACACCTGTACTCGCCACAGTGTTGATGCCGTGACAAGTGAGACTTGAGACTACCTTTGGTAGACAAAATCTTCCCACATTCGCCACAAATGAAGCCTGGATTGAAGATATTTTCTGGTTCTAGAGATTCTTCATCTTCCTGACAGCTCTCAACCTTGATGGGTACTCTAGATCTCAAGGAGGCAATATTTTCAAGACACTTCCGCTTGAAATTGCACGCGGAAGTGAGTTTTTCCGCGCAATCCTTACAGATTTGTCCAGGAAATTCCGAATTGGGTTTCTCAGTGTCTTCCGCCAAATATTGAAATAAATCCCTGTAGCTTGTCTCCCCAGGGATGGGAGAGTCTATTTTCTGAAGATCCTTCCTCTGACTGAGGCAGAAGTGACAGGATTTGAAGACATCCTTTCCGGATCCGGAGGAATCTATTCAGGAAAAGTGAGGTTAGATTAAGCGAATTGGACAAAACTCCAGTTACCTTGTAATTCCTTCTGTCCAAGCATTCCTGGAAAACTCTCCAAGATGACTATCTCCTCTTTGATCACTTTTCCCCGCGATTTTCTCAATTTCCGCGACATTTGCGAAAGAGCGCCAAAAACTTGGGAGCCTTTCACAGCTTCTCTCTCTCACCACTTGGCGTCGCTCGTGATGCATGTAGTGATTGAGTGTTTTTTCCACCCCAATTTTCCCAGAAAAACCTGAGTTTCCCCAAAGAATTCACTGAAAATTCCACGCAGGAGGCTACAAGATTAGGTAAGTCACCCTCACAACCGCTGACATGATTCCAAACAGGTGTTCTTGGGCATTTTTCTCCGCTCAACAGCAGTCTAACCCTACTTTTCGAACCCGATTTTGCACCCCCACGCACACAGACTCACTGGGAAAATTTCAATCAATATTTCCTCATTGCGGGAAAGACTTTTCGCATTCACACTCCTGTGTTGCTCGTGAGACCATGTGGATGTTCGTGAGGGAGGAAAAATCCCAGTGAAAATTGCTCAATCCTCAGGGAATATCGCCCATCTGGTGTTGAGAAATGTAAGTGCGTTTTTGGAGGGAAAATCCCGGGGCAGGAAATGGGCTGAAATTGCTGGAAAAATGGGAGCTTTTCCGTGCCATTTTCCACCGCAATCTCACCCACTGTCCCCCCTTGTGTTGAGTATGTGCGGAAAATGCCCTCAAAGGGACTGAGAGTGAGTGCAAAAGTGCTTCTGGATGGGATTAGGGGGCGGGAAAAATGGAAAGTGGAGGGGGACGGACGGGAAAATGTGTGTAGGTGGGCTTCGTGAGCCTCCAAAATGCTAATTGCGTTTATTCCATTGTCCGTGGGGGAGAGAGAGGGCTTTTAATTCGCCCGAGAGGGCAAAAGGCGAGAATATCTCCTTCGGAAAACTTTGTATCCTTGTCAAAGGAACTCTTAACTGACAAGGACACGATAACCAGCCAGGGGCTCATCATTGCTCACGGAAAGAGAATTTATTATTATACTTTTAATTTGAGCACGTTTTTCGGGTAATTTTTCAAGCACATCCGGAGCATCCGGAGACACTTTTCCGTGTCTCTTTCCGCGGTTTTTTGTCTGCCTTTGGCGGCAGATAACAATTGCCCCCGGGAAGCTGTAAAAATATTTCTATAAAGTCGATGTTAAAAGGTCAGAGGCGAATCCGGGTGGGAAAAATGTGTCAGACTCGAGTGGAAATTGGGTTGAAATTGAGGAAATGAAAGTGGTTTCCTTGAAGTTATTTTATTAGGGGAAGGAGTGACCGATTTGGAGACAGAGTATTAAATTAGGAGAAAAGGACGAAGATTCTAAATGTTTTAGAAACTAAGCAGTTTAGGAACTTTCAAGCAATTCGGCAGTAATTATTCCAAAGAGCCTAAAATTAAGACAAATTTTACTTAATCTCTGCAAATTATAAACTATTTTGTATAAAAATCGTCGAAATTGTCGTAAATTTAGCAAAACGTTATTATTTTTAACTAAAAATCGGCAAACAAATAAAAATTTTACCTAAAATTAGGTCTATTTGCCCAAAATTCGGCAAAATCGCCAAACTTTGTTCGAATAGACCTAATTTTAGGCAAAATTTTTGTTAGCTTGCTGAATTTTAGGTAAAAATAAATAAAATTATGCTAAATTTACGACAAATTTAAGGGGATTATCAAATTTACTACCAAATTATTGAAATTTGCCTAAAATATGAGTCAATTTGAATCAAAATTGCCTAAAATACCTACAAATTTGTATCAAAATCAGTTAAATTGATTCAAGTTTGCATAAATTTAGCCTTGGAAAAAATAAGTAAATTTTACTTTACGTTTATTGGGAGAAATTGAAAACTTATGTTACAATTTTCCTAAAATTTCTATCTGGAAATTAGGCGAAAGTGCATCAAGTTTGCCTAAATTTAGGCAAATTTCGATAGACTTTTATCAAATGCTTAAAATTCCGTCAATAAAAGCGTAAAACACCCACAAAAGTGAATCAATTATGCCTAAAATTCGGCTAATTTGGATAATTTTATCAAGTTTACCTAAAAGTCGGTCGTTAGTTCCTATGAATTTTGCCAGAATCGAACTGAATTTTACTAGAAACTAGACATTTATATCACAAAATTGCTAAAATCTTAATCAGAAATACGTTTGCGTAAATTTAGACAAATTGAATGGAAATATGCCTAAAATTTGAACAACTTGTGTCAAATTTTTACAAAATTTTCGTAATTTCAATCAATTATCCCTAAAATTTGACTAATTTGATTGAAATTCGCCTAAAAGTCGGCTATTAGCGTAGAATTTTTGCCTTAAAGTACGCCTGTGTATCAATTTTGCCTACATTTAGGCAAAATTAATGGAAATTTACTTAAAATTTGATAGTCTTTTATTAAGTTTGTATTAAATTTTCGTAACCGGTAAGAAGTGTACCTAAAACTCCGTCAAATCAAGCGTTAAATACCCACAATTTTAAATCAATTATGTTTAAAAATATGCTTATTTGATTCAAATTTGCCTTAAAGTCGGTCGTTAGCATTGAATTTTTGCCTTAAGGTTTGCCAGTGTATCAATTTTGCCTAAATTTAGACAAATTGAATGGATTTGCCTAAAATTCGATCGATTTGTATCAAGTTTCTTAAATAAAAACCAATATGATTAAAATTTTGTCAAATAAACCGCAAAATACCCAAAAATTTGAATCAAATTACCCTAAATTTAGGCAAAATTTAATAGAAATCCGCCTAAAATTCGGCTAATTACCTTTAAGTTGATTTTTAGCATCAGTTTTGCCGATTTTGCCTAATTTTTGCAAATTTGACAAGCGTTTGTGTCCCAAATCTCCTAATTTTATAGCAAAAATTTTAATCGCAAAAGTCCTAGCAATAAATTTCGCAGACAAAGACAATTTCTATTTATTTATTTTAAGTTTTTTTCCCCGACTTTTGAGTCCCTTCCAATTTGAGGGACTTCCCCTAAATTCAACTCTGCGACTCTCAGAGATTCCGTGATGATTTATTTGCTCCGCATAAATGGAATTATATCTGTTAGGGAAGAGGAAACGGTGATTGGGTTGATTCTTTAATCTCAACAGTCGCGATATACAAAATAAAAAAAATCCAATCCAAATCCATCTGTCCACCTTGTTTCGCAGCCAAAAGTCCTCCCACTTTCTCGTCAATCTCTCAGCTCAATCTTCTCCAAAGTCAGAGCGAAAAAATTCAATTAATGATCTCGCCAGTTGAAGATTCAGTTTCGTTTGAAGTGGTCGCTGCCTGGCACTCCTCCGCGTGCGCGAGCAACATTGTTGGGAAAATGTTTGTGCAAAAGGTGCTTCATTTATTTTACTTAATTTATTTTGCACATCACCATTTTGCAATTAAAGTGCTATAATGTGTGAGTCATAAATTCCATTGTCGCGCGCGGGGAGAGAGATTTTTCTCCACGTGGCGCGGTGGGAGCGGAAAACGCGCACGTTTTACCATTTGGCGCTAAACCGCACACACCACGAGGCCCCCAATGCCTCTGTCACTACATATGACTATATTTGAAGCCTCACGGCGGGAGGGCGCGACCGCCAGCCAGAGAGACAACTCGCATATACGATCCTTTAAATAGAAATCTCACCCAGCATCCCTCAGGGATGTCTCTCTGTGATTTCCATGCATGACACACGCTCAGAGAAAAAAGAGACACAACGCAGAAAAGAAACAGAGGAAAACACAAATTTCCATCGAAATTTGTTTATTTGTTTGTTATTAGATTAAAACGATTTTACATATTTTTGTCGCAACGCAGAAAAATCAGAGAATATATGTGAGAAAAAATGTCGCTCATCTCTCCGGGGGAATCAATCAAAATTGTTTCTGGGTTTTTTGTTGTGGCAAATGATATTATTCTTAAGGAAAATGTAATACAAGGTGTACGAATTGTTTGTTTTGGATCAAATATATAGGATTTGGTAAACTTTGATAATCTTGTAGGTTAAATTTTGAAGGTTTTTAAGCCGTCCTTGATGGCTTTATAC
>CAKKOB020001362.1:0-23363 GCA_918844115.2 Phlebotomus perniciosus | reverse complement strand
TAGGGCTTAAAACTACCAAGTGATGTTGGTCTCTTGGATGGTTCTCGTCTTCCTGTCCGATGTTGCCTCTTTGAGTCCTTCGGATCACTGTAGCCCTCGACAACTTTCACGGGTGGTTGAGGTGGTGGTTGAGGTGTGACTGTTGCCGGATTTGCTGATTCTACAAATGTCACCTGCACAGAGCGACACAAGAGGAAGATTAATAGCACCTAAAAACCACATTTGGCACCCTTTTTCATCACTCTCTCCTCTCTGGGGTGTCGCATTTTGCCTTAATTAATTCCTCCCTCCCCCGCAAAGGAAAAATCTCGCGAAAAATTCAACTCACAAGTGGAGGTTGAAAAAAAACACTCCTTCAACTTTGTCTTTGATGCCTTCAAATTCAGAGGAAATATTCAAGTGAAATTGCTTTAATTGCACTTCATGCACAAATTCAACGAAATCCCCTGAGAAGTTTCCTTTATTTTCCTTCAACTCAGCTGAGTGGAAAAAATACTCTTTGACGCGATAATTTTACTGCTACCTACTCTAATAAACTTCATTTCAAGTTAGTCAATTCAGTTCTCTAAAAAAATCTAAAAATTCAGTTGAAAACTTTTGAATGGAAAAACATTTCGATACTCAATGAAAATGCAACAAAAAAGTTTTACCTGGTGAATAATTTACAAGTGAAAAATTTAAATTTGTACAGGTTGTTCTCTCTTTTGGAAACAACGAAAAAAAACAGGGTAAAAGGATTTCATCTAGCTTCACCTAAAGTGACGACAGGAATGCAAATGAGCATTTTGGATGGTGACTGCCCAGGATATTTTATTTTTCACACGTCCCCCGCATTTATTGCAGCTGTTTAAATTCCAACCGACATAAATTTCACTTTAAACCATAATTGCTCAAATTGTTGTTTAAATTTCACTCGCACCACCATCAAAACTTAATTTTAGCGTAGGTATTTTATAAAATTGGAGATGCAGAATCTATTCAATTAAAAAAGTTCTTTTTTTTAACATATTTATCATTCCTTTTATCTCTCTCTCTATGAATATGTGAATTGTAGTCACAAAATACACAACCCTTTTGTCTCTTGTTGCCGCAGGGAGAAATTCCTTGCAAATGGCACAAAACAAAGCTCAGTGCTAAAATGCCGAGGGGCAAAAAAAGACACAACAATAAAAAAAGCACATCGTATTTAAGCGTAAGCCCCCTTTTTGGAGGATCATACATTGAAGTCTCGTAGGTGTTTTTATGGTAATTTCCGCGCTAAAGCTCTCCCACAAAAATTGGTGAGTCTATACAGAAAAAAGGAGACCAAAAAAAAAGAGGCAAAAGTAGGACTGACCCGAAAACATAAGCTTATGGGTATCATTTCATAAATTCACCCATTTCCTCGCATAAATATTGCAATTTACATATCGTACAAATTTTCCTCGTTTTCCTACTTCCACCAATTATGGATGACAGCTATTATTTTTAATGAATTTCCCAGGATGGTCGGTCACAAGGTGCGATTGGCCAAGCCTCCCAGCTCTCAAATCATCCACTTTTTCTCACATGACACGGCAATATTATATGAACAAAAAAAAACTTTACTATTATGGAGGGCGGAACACATTTGTTACACCCATTCACTTATATTTCTCTCTGAATATTTTATCTTTCATTTTCTCATCGTATGGGACGACAAAAATATCCTCGGTAAATTGTATATTTGAAAAATTAAATGATGAGGAAAATAGCGCGAAGGAAAATGAGTTTTTCAAGATTTGTACTCGTTAGGCAAGAGTATATTATCGTAAAACGCAAAATTTTCGCATATTTTATTGCCCCGATTAAGCATTCTGAGAATGTTTGTCCGTCCGTCCATGGTGTTTGTCTGTTATTGACCTAAGACAAACGGTTGCAGATATAGACTCAGGGTCTTCGGGAACCTACCATAAAGCCGACCCAAGGATCATCAATAGGCCCTTCGTTTTTGCTGTAAACCTGCCATTCCCCTATAAAATATCTTTTTCTGTATTATCTCGAGAACCAATCCCCATAAATTCCCTGGACACAATTCATTATATTCTATGTCATCAAAAGTTCCACTAAATTGAAGCCAATCAACGCTGATGATTGTCATTTTGGGTTGATAAATTCAATGAATTTTAATGAAATTACATTGAAAATTTTCCATCAAATTACCGTCACGCAAATATAATATTACATTATTTCACCATATCTTTCTTTTAATTGAACTTCCCACCAGAGATTTCTCATATGTCCTCCCATAGCAGCACTTTATCATCGCGGTGACATCCCCGCAAAATAATCATCTCCCCTTTTTGATAACAGATCCAATTTGTTTAATTAAATTTTGTGCGTTTGGAACATTCGCGCCATTTTCTTAAGCGACGTGGCTAAGCAGTGCATTCATCCATCCTCCCCCTCGTCTTATATAAAACAGTATACATCTCCCCCATAAATTATTTCTAATCTAATGTGATTAATTCGAGGCAAAACAATTTGATCTTCAGTGCCAGACGTCCGGAGAAAAATTTCCACTCATTATCTCCTTTCAAAATACTCTCTTTTCGTCTCTATTTTTTTTCCAACCCTCGCGTTTGGCGTCTGGTGGAGCGATTTCAAATGGAAAATGATTACATTTTATAGTCGCCTGGCAAGTGACATCATTCAGGGGATTCAGGGGCAATGCCACCCGAGGGAAATTGATAGGAGATTCATCTCATCGTGGAAAATATGAAATGCAATTAAAATCATCTTGTGCAATTGGTGTTTGTGATGATTAAATTCGCTCAACATGTTGATGCCAACACGTAATGCCATTAATCTCGAGTGAAATCACTGGAAGGACTTTTAATGAAATTCCAAAATAAATCATTAGGAATGAATTTTCAAGTGCAATTGAAGGGGAGAGAATCTTGAGTGAAATATTTTAAGTGTTGCTCGCTCTCTCTCCTTCATATCCAAAAACCTAAATGGGCGCATTTGCTGCGGGCAACCACCCACACACCAACAAGAGGAGTGAATCCGACAAGAGCACTCCTTAATTAACAATCTCATCCCACCCAGCCGCATAGGAATTCTCCATAAACATTTTTTACTGCAAGTTATGAATGTTGAAAATTTAATTTTTCCACCAGAAAGAGAGGGATGAAAATTAGGGAAATATTTAGATTTTATTATTTTGTGCAAAAAAAATTGTTGCACCAAAATATTAAATAATTAAAACTTACGTGTTCTGATAAGGGGCTCGGTGTTGTCCAATTGTTTGGCACAAGATCAACCAAGCAAGGATCAAAACTGGACGGCCGTTTCTTTACAAAGTCAACTGGCAGGCTGTAATCATCACAGATGGAAATCTGCAAGAGAGTAAAAAGACAATTCTTGTACTTAATTGCTTCATTCACCTCACATTTTGTCCCTATAGTCAGAGACACACACACAATTTAATTAAATATTTTATTAATATCTGCACAATGGCGCACAGAGATATGAGAGAGACTTAAAGACTCAACCAAGTACAAATTTTCAACGACAACAAAGGCATAGAGATGGAAAATTTACAACCCTTGCTCTGTACTTGACAAGCTCCATTATTGCGCCGTTTAAATTATGAAGTAAAACATTTTATGTAGGGGAATGCGGGGAAGTTTTGGACACAAGTTTACTATGCACGCAAATTTCTATAAAAAGAAATTGGTAATTTTACAAAACCAAATAATGATAATGATAACCAAATAATAATAATGTAAAATGAATAAAGACTAACAATTTTCTTCCCTTGTCAACCACCCTGCTCTCCTCTATCTTAAAGATTCCCAACAGAGCGAGAGAAAACGAGAGTGTGCTTTAAGCTCATGAGGAAGAAAAATTAATAATAAAAAGCGCTTGTAAGACCGTTAGTTCGTCGCGTTAGTTGGAGATCAAGATAGCCCTCGTGACTGGTGGAAAATGCAGTGTTGTGCTGAAATTACAAGAAACTAACTCCTGTAGGTGCAACGCCACTAATGTCATGAGTTCAGGGAATTTACGAGTAGATACACACAAATGTAATTTCTTTTATCACATTTTCCTTCTCTAATACAGTGCATGAGCCAAGATCCCCCAGGCGACTATCACGAGAATGCAGCCAAGAGCTCCACATAGATATCTGTATGTAAATTAACTCCACCAGGATGTGGAGGGTTGGGGAGAAACGTGATGTCACTAGTTAGTGCTACCTAATCGGCTAAATGGGGCGAAAAAGGGGTTACTTTCATCAGGCCGCTTTCACCGCCATATCGTCTTTCACTTGGGCTAAGTATGAAAATTATAAATTCTACAACGATTTAGAACGTCATTTTTTATTGAAGTAATTATAATTTCCACCCACTCCTTGGCCAAAAGCATAAAACCATTTTCTCCGAGCCTGAAGAGAAAAAGCTTTAATCGTCCCACAGCTTAAAACCATAGCGAAATTTACATATTTACGCTGTAAATAACATTTAAGGGTTCCCCCTATCCTCAATTCCATCTGCAAACCCTTCGTCACCTCCCACTGAGGGCAAAATTGTATATCCAGAAAATCCAATAAGTGTGTTGTAGACTCAATTTCACCAGCACATCCGGAATGCCATCCAAAGTACATGAAATACACCACCAGTCGCGCCCATATCCAAAAAAAAACGGATGAGATATCAGCTTTATTGAATTTGGGTGAGCTTTTAAGCACCCGTTGATGGGCGGGATATCCCACTTCAAAAATTTCTCAATAACAACACACCTCAGTATGGTGAAAACGATGGTATAAGTCTCTTTTGGGGCAACTTATGGGAGCTGTGATTTTTGTGTGACGAACTCAGAATTGGATCGAATTCCATTTCAACTCCAAACTTTGAAAGTGAATTGCCTCTTTTAAAAAAGATTTGATTAAAATCGGTCCATAAACAAAGGAGATAAAGCTTGGTCAAGATCCAAACTTTGACCTTTCTTATCTAGGGTTAGAAAGACCAAAGTGACTTATCGTTGGAAAATTTTCAACTTCATCTACAACAGAATAAAAAAATATGAACCAAAAACACATGATGCCGTTTTCAAGATAAGTATTTGATTTTGAAATTTAAAAATCAAACAAAAATTGGAAGTCTTTCAAAATGGCAGATGTGGTCTCTAACAGAATCACAGTTGAAAACATTCCAATTCACAACCAGTTCGACAATGCTAGACACAATGTTTCGTATAATCGCCCCCAAGTGGAGACTTGAGTTCAGGAAAAGGGTGAAATGATAAATGTATGAATTGAGATTAAATAATAAATACAAATAATGCAATAACACTGGGATGTGAAAATCCCATTTCTTTTCAGACAGCAAACAATATACCTGACCATTGAGTCCACTTTCACTACCCCTTTTACCAGGGGATGTTGTGTTCAGAATACCATAAGAGGGGACATACAGATGAACATTCACGATATCAAGAGACATTGTCAGGTCATACGAAGGGTGTATGATTTAATTAGAAATATATTTATATCTTTTGCAATTCAAAATCTCCCACAGTTTGATTTATTACCCTCTGTTCCGAATGAGACGTTCTTGGTATTACAACTTTACGATCGCGATGTGAAACTCCTGATAAGCGGGACAAAGGAGTTGTTATGCAGAATATTTCTATTTTTATCCAATTTTTATTCCATGTCTGTGTCATCCATCACGAATATTCAGTAGTCACGACAATTGTCGTTACTAATAGAATTTTATGCCAATTCCCCAGAAACACATTACAACACTTCGAACCATCGAAAGATGCGGGTGTTCACAGTAATTTGTCTTGTAATTGTTGCCACCCTGGCAAGTGGTGATAGCGTGCCAGGAGATGGTGTTATTGGATCCAAAAAACTCATTACACTAAGCTTAAACAATCCAGGAGATGTGTACTTGGTCGGGAATTTCCTAGCCTGCCTCAATGCTTATTCCAAGTAAGTTTGAATTCAAATATTTCAAAGATTTTAGAACACAACTTCAACAGTAAATCAAATTCTTTTGCAGCATGAGTCGAGCACTTTCCCTGGAGCTGGATTCTCCATTGAGCTTCCTTGCACAGAATCTCTTCATTTACGAATACGCTGACACCCTTGTCTTCTTCAATCAATTGACCGGAAAACTTCTGTTTATGGTGCCCAAAGAGAAATTGCAAGAAATTCTACTACTCGTGAACGTCTCATCGGATCTCTACCGATTGCCCCTTGAAGTTGCATTTAATGCATATTTGGGCATCAATAATGTTAAACTGACCAAGAACTGTGCGGAACTCTTCAACTACGTGGGAAACATTTTGTCCGAATTAGTTGGAGTCGGATGCAAGCCAACAGCTGTATTCAATCTTCTTGGACTACTCAACTTCAGCACTATCTTTCCACCTGATTTGGTTGTTGTTCAACCCCATAGTCCGCTCAATGGTCTTAGGGTTCAGTCACCAGTTGAATTAGCCCTACTCGTTGCCCAACTCTCCATCATTGTGGACGCTGCTGCTCACTACAACAAAAATTTCCTCTTCCAAGACATCATTTTCCCAGCCAGGACCGTTAGTCACTACAAGATTGGTAACGCCATTGGTAACAAAGACATTCTCTATGCTGTACCTGGGCTCCTGAAATACGTTCTGACCCTCATGACTTTTGACGATATGTGCGAGTTTTTGGTTCAAGTTTTACTAACTGTCACCATTGATGCTCAACCTGACAAATTGTATGAAAACTTCTTTGCACTCGTTGCACAAAGTTATAAGGAAAATATGGTTCCAACAGTTCCATCCGTTCCAAATGCTCCACCCGTTAATCCTAATGCCCCTAATGCCCCCAATGCCCCTAATGCCCCTAATGCACCCAATGCCCCTAATGCCCCTAATACCCCTAATGGCCCAAACTTCCCATAAAATAAAATAAAATTGACAACCTAATTTTAAAAGCAAGTGTTGGGATTTCAAAGCATTGCACATCTCTTGTTAATCGCAAATAAAAGCAAATAAAAATTTTACAAGAGGAAAACATTATTGAGTTTTTATGGTGATTTTGATATGTTTACTATGTCAGTAGTTAACATAGCTACGTTAACTTTGTTACTACGTCAGTAGACGCTTCATTTGGTAACAGGATCGGCGTTATCTTTGTTTTGCTTAGCTTAGTAACAACAACAGAGGCTAAACGTGATGATACAATTCGTGATTTCGTGATTCATTGTTGCTGATTACTTCCTGTTATTGGATGTTTAACCTTTAGTCCTCAAATGTCTTACCTCTTTGTCTGCTTTCTTGGTATTTGCTAACTTTGTATCTAAGGTGCTAGTTTGTTTCTTCTTTGTCCAACGCATTTTAATTGACAACAAGATTCCAATTGCAGTCTATTGTCTCCAACCCGAAGAAATCCGTGACTTTCAGTCACGTCTTATGCACAAGCTTGGAAGAGATAAGAAACTGAATTTTGTATACTTATGGGGTAGTAGTTCGCGTAGAACTCATCAGTCTTCGATAGATCATGAAGGTATTCGGAAGCAATATTCCAGTCTTTGTACTGCTTGTGGCAGTTATAGCCATTCAGTGTGTCTATAGTACAGCTCAACATCACAACAATGGCCACCATGGCTACAAAAATCATCAGGAATACAAGCACAAACAACCAGAGGTGCATGTAGACACTTGCCAACCTGGAGACTATTACGTTCTTGCTCACGTCCTGGGATTCTACGCTGCCTACGCCACGTAAGTTTTTCTTAATTGTCTCGATTATTCCACATATCTAGTGGTGTGAATCTTATAGGAAATATCTCGGTTGGCATTTAAATGATTGCCCACTTGCTTACCTCTCCTGGGAAACTTTCGTCCACAAAGAGGGAAATTTCGTTTACTTCTGGAAGAAGGAATGTGGAACTGTGCAAGTTGTCCTCGGTATGGAAGAAGTGAACTACTTGGTCAACAGCCTAAGTTCAGTGAACGTTGAGCAGAAATTCAATGAACTGGTTGGAGCCAATAAGGCCACTCTAACCCCTGAAACTGCTACCTTTGCCGAAAACATGAAACTTGTCCTCATGGTGGTGCTGGATACAACTAAGAACCACAAGTTCCTGGCTAACTTTAACGGAGCCGTCCTCCTGCACAACGTACTCCCGCCAAAAGGCGTCCATCTTGATTCTAAAACTTCACCACTCTGTGAATTGGTTTACGTTAAGACTGTTAGTGAATTCACTCATGCTTTGGATGGCCAAAGCGTGCTTATGGCTTTCTTGAGATCGCTCACTACCAATCCCCATGTTGGCTCTAATCAAGTGGATTATCATCTTCCTAATGACGATGCATGCTGGAAATACGTCTTCGGATATTTGACTTTGACTGAGTATTTGCCCAATGAACTCAACTCTCTCTACCACGAAGCTGGACTTTCAACGAAGAATGTCGATTTCCACAAACTGGCTTGGGCCAGTTTGACTGAGAGCGGTGTTTGGCCTTATCTCAAGGACTGGCTTCACAAGCTTTGGGTTGATCATCACGATCATTACGATCATTACAGTAAAAACTACTATTGAAAGTGAAGATAAAAACTACCCAACTTTGTTAAAAAAAAATCAAGACCCTTGGCGTAATTTAAAAATAAAGCAATTATAAAAAATGATTTTTTTTTAATTTTTACTCTCAGTTGCTCCTATAAGAGAATTTTGCTCAAGAAAAGGTCTTGAAAGTTTTACCATAGGAAGTTTAACTTTTTTCCCACTTCCCAAAGCTTGGGGTATGCTTGTAAATGGAATTCCGCAGACACTTCCTAAGTTTTCCATTCAAAATGTCCGAAATTGAGTTTTTCTTAGTGTTTTTTTTTTTTTCTTTAAAAAAGTACCATCCCTATGCATTATCATTGTACCCCTATTTTTTCCTTCTCCCAGACGAACAAAATGAGAAATGATATAACAAAAGACGAGGGGAATATCTGGCAAAAAGAGGTTGGGGAGTGCCTTTATATTTTCGACTGTCTGAAACCTGAGGTCCAAACATCATTGAAAATCCCTCTACTAATAGAAGCTCTTTCCGGGTCTTTTATATAATAATCTTCTTAGCTAAATACATATTTTTCATGCTCAAATTTCCCGTCAGCCACTTGTCAAAACAATGACCCGTGCTTCATCACTCCCTATCGTTATACACCTCAATCCCCCACCCCCCTTAGAGCCAGGAAACTACAAGTTGAGCATCAGTGTTTGGCACTTTTGGAGTTTCTTCTTCACCCTTCTAAACGAGGAAGTTTCCGCATTGAGTGTTTGCGTAAACTTTTGAACTTAGGCTCTATTATATGAAAAACAGCAATTTATAAGGTTCTCATTACATGCAATCATATTCAGGAAAATAAATAAAGTGGGTGTGATAGTGAAAACGGAAACTGACGAAGGGTTTATCAATAAGAGGGTGACTTTCCTTGTAAGTGCATGGATAGCAAATTATATCGACTATGCCCCGATAAATGACCCTTCAGGGTCACAATTGTGCCACATCTCCCATCAATCTTGATCATTTCTCATTGAGCAGTGAAATCTACCTCCCATACAGATTAGATAACACCTCCTGGATCCTCCTGGATGGGATGTATACGAGGGAAAAAGTGCTACAAATGTTGTAGAATTAAATGGGATTGTGTTGAACATTTTCAACCAGAGAAGGTGGAGAGTGGATTTATGAGTTAGGATAAAATCAATCAACATTCTTTCCGCTCTTGGGTATGAGGAGAAAAAGTAAAATATTGAAAAATCCCTCACTTCCAGGATTATCATTGGACGTTACCATTGAATATCGAAATGGAAGCTCACAGTTGTGAGATATGTTCAGAAAGATGATTTGTTGAAATGGTTTTAATGGATTTGTATCGTCTATCGCTTCACCAACGTTCAATATTGATTTTACACTTTACCCATCAGTTATTCGATATACACCCGAAAATACTCAGTATAAATTTATAAAAATGTATATGAAATCCCTTTTCTCCTGATATAATTTTTACACGTCATGAAAATTTGCAAGTCTCCCTTAAACATACCCGCAATCAATGTAAATATATGTAGCATAAACTAATGCGGTATAAGTTAAGGTAATTTTGAGAAATAGTCTATTAAACATTTATGAACTTTTCACTCATAAAACCGCACCAAACATATTCACTGTATCACGATTTTGTTCAGCGTTTTATGTCAGCAACACTGACTTCATAAATATTTATGCATGTTAAATGTATCGTAAAGCTCCCAAAAACCTCTTTAAACACATTTTCCCCACCAGAGTCAAGCAAAAATCTGTTCCCCAGGAGACAATTATTTCGCATCTTAATTGCATATACCTGGGTGAGAGCTCTTGAGTTGTCTGTACCTATGGGGAGTAAGGACAATGTTGAGACTGGCAGAAGAACATTTCAATCAGCACTTTTGTCCTTTCAAATAATTAATTCAATGTACACTTGTGAAAATATCCCTGCAATTGCTATATTGCTCGCCCTTCAAATACAACCAAACACTAGTAAAAAAGAAAACTTGTTTTTATACTTTTTGTATCAGATTGTCATCCATTTTGTGGAATAAAATTCATATTTTTGAGCCTATACTTCAGACGAGCATGTTTTCGATACATTTTTTGGGGAAAGATCATATTTCGTCTATTTAAAAGTATATGAAAAGTAACCTAAAAATCGTCAAAAGACATACAAATATTTCTTACAGTGAACAAAGGGAGGCTTTTCACCTTCTCAGCAAAATGCAGACTTAGCACAAGTTGCTTCTCCACGCAGAACATTTTCACCATCAATTCAATTAGTTTCTTTGTTTTTTCTTCTACTTCTGCACCACTCAAGTGTCACACAAGACTCTCTCTCTCTCATGTCTTAAGACGAAACCCTCCTCGACAGGATATCCTCAGGAGTGGCACCTGACTCAGTGCAAATCGCAAGATTTGTGTTTATTATGTCTTTCGTATTGGGCGCACACCATTTTATCACCCACGAACCGAAATGGCACGTTCGTAATTAAGAAGAACTTTTTTCAAGAACATCCCACCCCCTCAACATTCAACTTTTCACGTACAAACGGAATTTCACTCCTAAATCAGTTCCTTTATCTTGGATTTATTTTTTCTTGAACCTTTAAATTATGTATTTTTACCATTTTGTGATTTTCATAATTTGATCTATATCAAATAACAAGACGCAATAATATATACGTAAAAATTCCTCCTCATTTCACATTCCACGAGATGAGATTTATTTCTTGTACATGAAAGTTTAGCATGGAGAGAAAATGACTAAAATCAATTGTACTCTCTAGCAATAAATTTCAAGAGCGCCATATTAAAAATTCACCCCTGAATACAATGCAATTGGAATTCTTGGTGTTTTCCTCCTTGTTTTCCATCACATCTAATGTTCCTTTTTCCTCCCTCCTCCACAACACTTCACAAAATCATTCCTCATGGCCCATAAAAAAGCAACACATATACGTACACTCGAAAAGTAAGGAATTTTTCTCTATATAGAGGACATAAAAAGAGAAGTAAAAAAATAGACGCAAATAAACGTGTTAAGAAGAAATAAATTTAAAACCATCTATTTTCGCCCCTTTCTTGTTCAATCTATCCTCTCTAAAGAATTCTTACACACACGAATTGGGACGATTGATGGTGAAATTTGGCAAACAATATGCTCTCTCCTGCAAGTGGCCAAAAAAGGGCCAATTTATATTTGTCTTCACCAATTTGTCGTCCACTACAATGACTGATTTTCACTGAGACGGAAACTGGAAAATTATCCATGGGTAACAAAAGGCGCTGAGGCACAAGGAAACTCCTCCCTACCTCCCCTGAATCCATTGTGTTCTCAATGGAAATGTTTTTTTCTTCACCCACGCCATTGGCAATCAACCTCAAAATCACTCCAAATGAAGTGCCAAGAGTAGATTATCCATAAAACTTTATGAGATGGAAACAGTTGATTGAGTGAATGTGCATATCATTACGATTTGGCGTCAATTAGGCTACCTTGACAAAATGCTACAACATAAAAACCGCCCCAGAAGTGGTTCACCTTTTCCTTTTAGTACGAAACCCCCCATTCAGATGAGACTTCAATCAATCACTGGATATTTAAGGCAAAAACAAGACTTCCGTGGTGTGGGTTGACTTTGAACTTGTATTCTAATTATGTAAATTGAAATTTGATTGCGTCTCACATTCGGAGGTTCTAATTGAAAATCCTAAATGCTTGCCAGTAGTTTATTGCTCGAGGAATAATAAGGGGACCCCTTTAGTTAGTAAATGGGCCAGGCAACAGTGATGTAGTGTCCGCGTTCCACCTTTCGAGAACACAAACCCAATCTCAATCCCATCGATTAACAAGATTTCTGCCCTTTATTGAGCCCACACCCTCGAGATCCTTTCGCTTTAGGAATATTCCACTCAATTGTATCTTGTATAAAGTCCATGGATTACTTAGAACCCTTTTCGAAACAGTAGCCGAAATGTTTTAGCTTATTTGCTTCCTCCTCATTTGCATATAATTAGATATTCATGCCGGAGAAGATGGAGAATCAACCCAAATTAGGTTTCCGCCATCATACTCTCCATCATCGTAAACGCTGTATCACTGACTAAAATATGATCATGATTCAAATTTGAAATTTTATATAAGCTTAAATAGGAATAAATTATTTTGTTCATTTATTGATCCCTCTAGCAGAACACTGGGAAAAATTATGTTGATATATCACATGTTGCATGTGTGACAGTCGCATGTAAATAACTAGAGAGGTGTCAGTGACAAAATGTGTAGAAAACTACACATTTGAAATATGTAATACTTTTTTAGTGTTTGTAAATGAGAGATACAAAACTGTAAAATACAATAATTTACACATTTATATTCCAGAATTCATTCATTGCTAAACTCCAACTATTAAAGACTAAACATTTGAATTTGCAGTACTTTTTCTCCCAGTGTACACTCTGGCTTACCGATGGATGGTAAGCCAGAGAAAGTTGAGTTTAATACCCTTATCAAAAAAGCATTTCTGGTCACACATTTTATCACCAGAATCCAGGTGAGTTCCTCTACCTGAATACAAATTCTAAATCCGATATAATTCTCTATAAAAGTCAATTCAGTCCATAACCTCGAGCGAACCTTTGGAGAAACAAGAACACTTCGTGACCAAATTGGGTGGATAAATGTGAATAGAAAAGAAAAAATATTTCTCAGAAAAGAGCTTAATATCGAAATTTATGATTATGCCCTGAAAATTGTTTGCAAGTGGTTTAAGTTTGATGTGAAAATGGAAAACAAACAACCCCCCAATTCTATGAATGGTAAAGTTGTTACTCCATGAAAGTCAGGAGTTGTTTCTTCAGCACGGGATGGAGGAAACAATTTTTATAATGTGAAAACACATCTCTCTGTTCGAGTCACACCACGTGGAGGTAGCAGAAAAAAGGAGGGTGTTCAGAGAAATGACTTTTCACATAGAAAACTTTTCAAATAAAGAACATAAATTGTCAACTTGCTTCTTATGTCTCTTCGTCCCTCACCATTTGCTCGTTTTTTTTTGTATATATGAAAGACTATGTATCACCTTCTGGAAACTCTGGAGCATCTTGCCAACCGCAATGTGAATAAAAATGCGTGAATTTTCAACGTCTATCGCCTCGCCAGAACCCTCTCCCCTCGACATACCCTCAAAAAATAGAGATTGCATCCACATGAGCTTGGAAACATGGCGTTTTTCTAGAATTTTTTTCCCTCCTTTGCCTTCCAGTGGATCATTTGTGATGTGACATGCTCGCTCACAAGAAGTGTTATGGCTCTCTACATCATAGCCATGGGTAGATTGTGCAAATATTTATCATAAATTATGGTGTTGAGTCATGCGAAAAGGAGTGACTGATTCACTCCATGTCTATGCCAAGAAAATCATTTTGAAAGTACCCAAAGAAGCGAACATAAACTTTTACCAAGGATATCCTTGAAGACGGTCTCTTTTTGCGTCTTATATACAATCTCGCACTATGAACCCTTATCTCAGCGAAAGCTCCAGAGAAAGTTGCCACTGATTTTGCGGAAAATATTTACATAAAATCACATTTTATGTCTCCATATAACCATGAGTGAAAAAAGCATAATTTGAAGCTGCCGCATGAATTTCCTTTACTTGCTGCTTCTATAGAGGAAGAAAAAGCTCCTTTTCGTAGTTTAGTTGATGGTAAACGAGACGAGTAATTGGATAGTCGAAGAAGAAAAATGGTTTTATGCCCAAAAAATATCGAAAATCGTTTGAATTTAGCCGCCTAAATGTTTGGACATAGTCCAATAAGCATGAAAATTTCTGCGTTGAGCTTTTCCCACCCTACCGGATCATAAATGAGAAGGAGAAATTGCTTATCGAGATAATCCTAAAGTCATATTTTTTCATATCCTTTTTTCTCCGCACGATATTCTCTGGGAAATGATAAATGGTGTATGTAGTAAATATGATGAAAGGAGGGAAGAATTTAAATGAAAGCACCCACCGCGAGAGAATTCTAAAGACCAAAAGTATTAAAGTTGGAAGAAATTTTCTATGCAAAATACCCGCAGTAAGTTCAACTCTCAACTTTAGCAACTTTAGGGAGCGCATTATTGATGTTACGAATGAAATTTATGAGGAAATGGCACGTAATATATTATCCTTTCTTTGCTTTAGCACATCATGACTAAATATATAGAGAGAGAATATCGCAAATGAAAGCACAAATATCATTCGAGTGCATATTTGCAATTGGGGGACACAATCTTTCACATGTCCAATTTAGATTTTCCCCTGGTCTGCAATGCGTGCCCTGAAGATAAACAATTTGCCATTCCCAGAGAGCAAAAATAAACAGTATTTAATTGATTACTTTTGTCACAGAGGTCTATCCCGTATTCACTAATCCCACAATGTGTGTGATTGCCGCCACAAAACCCTCATTTTCCAAGTTTCCCCAAAATTGAGTGATTCATTGCTCCATTCGCAAGAGACTTGCATAGTGAGAGATTCTTAGATTGAATTAAATGGTGCGAGACAACTTAGGAAATATGATTAATTCAGAGGCAGCCACATAAATACTTGGATTCACCCAGGATGTGTCACACCCATAAATTATTTGCAATCAGCGAAAGTGTTCTCAAGTACATTCGCCCCGCGCCAATGCACGCAGAGATGAAAGTCCCCAGGGCATTCTTTCACATCCCCTTTCGACGAGGTGTTTGATTTTTATCCTCAACGCATGAAGTTTGCCCCCTGAAACACCATTTCTGCATCATCCCCCAATAGCTGGAGGCTCCCTGACAGAAAATCCTCTCTTACATGCCCTGGATAAATAAATCTCGCACAATTGAAGCCTCAGGAGGAGATTTTTGATGTGCTCCTGACTCATGTGTCATCCACAGGAGGAAGTTCAATGTGTGAGAAGTTCGCAATTTGTAAACCACTTGAGCTTCATTACATACATTTGTGGATGTTGAAGGTTTTATTTTTCCTCTAAGAATCCGCCAAGGATGTTTGGAGAGTCTCAAAGATATAAGAAAATCTTCAGGAATCAGTGATAAGCTTATGCAATTTGTCGTTTGAGTGATTCTTCTAAAAACATGGAAATCATCCTCACAAAAAGTTAAAAGCTCATCATTTTTTAATTCAACGGTAAAAATCTTTGTTTAATTCATCAGATACGAATTCTCGACCGCGTAAGGATATACAATCGAAACTCCGCCGTTTATCCGTGTGTCTGTCTGTTTTCTTTATCAGGCGAAAGCATAGATAAAGGATTTTGGTCTTTATTTTTGAGAAGAAAAGAATTATTTCTGACTAACTTTCTACATTACATAAACTTCACAATTTTCTAAGCAATTAAAAACTTTTTTTATTGAGAACAATAACTGTGAATTCTCTAAAACCTTACCTATAATTCTAAGAGTATGAGGGGTGTGACTGCACAAACACTCATCGTAAATATGTGTCACCTCGCAATTCATCTCAATGAATTCTCAACCACTACTCCATCATCTTCAGTTTCACCATTATCAAAAAAAAAAGACTGAAGGGCCCAGAAAAAAGGTGCAGGAAAAGAGATCTGGGTTTTGTGAAATTGGGATTATAGCGTAATTGAGGAACGAAACGATGATGAAGCGTAAGTAAATTACAGCAATAATTGCTGCCGCTTTCTACCAAGGCTCATTTTTTATACCATTACAAGGGATTTTATACTTTGCTTTCATATTTTCATCTCCCCACTCGAAAATAAACCCATATGGATGAAAGGAAAAATGAATAATTGGTTGAGATTAAAGTTGTCATTACATCATTTTCCGAGTGACATGCTGCACAAGGAGATGCGTCCCATATCATTTAATTCCCTCTCCCACCCTCTCCTCCTTCCCCTCAGACTTTCACCATGTTTTTCATAAGAAAATATATTTATTTTTTGATTAAGTGGAAAAGTTTTTCCTTCACCTACCCATTTAATGAGCACCCGACAATATGAAAGAGGAAAATCGTTAATTATACCGAGCTGTGCAAAGTTTGTGTTCAGAAAATGCGGAGACAAAGAATAAAGACAAAAATATTCAAGAAAACTTTAGGGGTGGGATAATGTGATGCAAAACGCATTTTACCAATTAAAAGTGCAAAGAGAGTGAAAAAAATTTATTCACCCAGGAACACAAATTGCATTGTTAAAACTTTTTCGGGTTTTGTGGTGTTTTCTTGTTAGGAATTCATTTCTATACTGTACAATTTTAATTACAAATTGAGTAGAAACTCCCCTCTTAAATTGTCACAACGACAATCTCAAATGGGTGGCTAGAGAATTTATACATTTTTGATCCCCCACACAAGCCACCGAATAAATTCAATAAAGTCATCCCCATTAATCCCATAAATGTCTTTGAGTGGCATCCTCGAGCCATACCACAGAAACCCAATAATAATAATATATTATTTGACTCCATTTCGGAGGTCCTTTGCATGGTTGCAGAGGGACGAGACAAAGACTCGCACAATAGTCTGCAAGTGGTGTTACGCACATGTGACACATGAATTAATAAATAGTCCCCCTATTATTGGCTTTTTAATATATGCGATGTCGTAAATAATTCCCTGAGTGCTGGAATTTCGAGATGTCCCCCACCACCCCCCGCAATGCCTATTCGTGGGCGATGGCTTTTACATATGGAATTGCAGAGAATCCATTAGTGGTCGTTATAACTGACCACGACCGACCACATTGACTAATATTCTCCACTTACTGCACTTTAGCATCTCCTCACAACATGATATAAATTTAGGTGTTGCACATAAAGCCCAGTTTGGTGTAAATGAGAGAAGATTCTCACCAAGTCCATCTAACAAAATGCCACCCGGAAGAGATGAAAAGATGTATTTGAAAATCATTGAGAGGTGAAAAAGAGGGAAAATTCATATCTCTTGCTCAAAGAGCAACTTTTCCACTTCACTGCCAACCATTCTTCCTCCCCTCTTCTTTTTTTTCATCTTAATGGAGAGACAGTGAAGACTCACTGAAAAAGAGAGTAAAATGAAAAAGTTCTATGTCCTTTGTTTCACTTAAAAGAACTTGAACTTTATCCAATGACATGGGCGAAAGATACAAGATATTGTTCCGAAGCAAGGAAACTTTTCCGGTATCCACCAATATGTCTTAATGTGATTTTGTGATTCAACAAGAATTAATTTCTCTTTCCTTTTCACTAAATCTCACTCTGCCCCGCCCTCCCTTTCGCTTTCAATTCATGGGTAAGATACATGAGTTATTTTGTGTCACCACATTAATATTGCATGTAATCGATAAATTTCCAAATGGGCTTTTGCCTCCTTCATCTGCCGAGATACATAATTTAGCATGAAATATGCAGCATTCCTTGACGCCTACACTAATAAAAATGTTTTTCATACTGTCGAGATAACATTTTCATACATTTGAACCTTTTGAATTTATTAAATATGAAATTTTTTAAGTATATAAAATATACCTTTTGTTAAGAATACGTTATCTTTAGATTCAGTCATTTCTAATTGATTGAGTTGTGTTGTGCACATGAAGTATATATGGTTTAGTTTAGTATAAATCGCTTTATAAAATCTGAAAATTATCCTTTCAAAAGTATGAAAAATATACTTTCGTTTTTACTAGTGTATGATAAGGAGGAAGAAGACGAGAACAAACTCTTAGGAGCAAGAAGAAAAGGAAGAAAAGCCTCCATATAGTACCATAAACTTTCTTCTCCTCATTTAGTCCAATGTTCTGATACAATCGAAATCACGTCCAATATACTTTCGAGACGATTAATCTCCAATAAACGTGATTTCATCCCACGCCACGGACCTCCAACAAAATACCACGAAAATTACAACATTGAAGAGCTTTGTTTCACCTTCATCCCGAATTCACGTCAACACCCCCACATTTTCAATGGAGGGAGAGCCTTTCAAGACAACATCAATTGTCTCCACCACTTTGGTTAAAGTTTTATTATGCAAAACGCCACTCTCTCAAAAGCTAGTTAGCGCTTCCAAGAAAGGTTTTTATGGACAGGAAGATGGGGTAGAAAGTCGCAAAGACAAAGTTTTCCCTTAACGCCTAATTTGTACTCGATACAATTTCTATTTACATTATTTCTCAACCCCTCCTGAATACATTGCTTGTCTCTTCATATTTTAAACTCACTTCGCTACCATGGGTTACCCATGGCTGAGGGAGAGAAGAATGTTTGGTATCTTATTGAAATTTTATAGTATTTGATGAAGCCAGTAAGTATAAGCCAATATCAATTATTTACAACACACACACAATTTTGGAGGGAGTTTTTTTCCCCTCGGAGGAAAAAAGGGGGGCCAAAAGGGAAAATGAATGCTTGTGCCAAATTGAAAAATCTCACACCATTTTTTACCCACTGAGAAGCCATAAATTGAAAATTTCGGTTTTAGTGTTATTTTTATTTTTACTGTTATTGGCAACCACATAGTTTTATTTTCCTCGCACGAACATCCGGTGCCAACGTCATATAAATCCTCCTCTTAAGCCCTCTACCATTCATATATTATAAAACATAGTGATAGCGTATAAGCTCGGCAGGTATTAAAGACTTAATACACATAAAGAATTAATTTTATTTTCAATTTTATCAGCATAGCGTAAATTTTCAACAAACTTTTATGGTGCTGTCACACGACAACACATTCTTATAGATGAAAAATATTTAGCTGCATTTTCCAGAAAAACTTACTAGATACTTAAGTGATCGATCAGTCGAACAAAAAAGCTATATATTTTTTCTGAAAATTCTTTTTATAGATTCTTTAATAAAACAGAAGGAGCTAGTTTTCCACTGGAAAATGTGATTAGATAGCTATCTACCGCAAGAATCCGTTGTTAAAATTATTGCCGTGTGACAGCAGCATTAGTTTCTTTTATGCTTCTATGCACAATATGAAGTACACCGATAAACTTCTTGGTAAAAGTGCGAGAAAATGGAAGAATTTTCCCGGTCGCTTAAGTGAATGGGCCACAGCCGAACCTGGAAATCTTGAATCTTAACATTCAAGAGGACTTGCACCCTTGTGATTACGCAGCACATAGGGAAAACGATTAGGTTGAGGGGACTCTTGAATTTTCCCCATCAACAATGACACAGGGCTTTTGTCTCACCCTCATACTCATCTTGGTATTTTTTCTGCCTGCCCCTTCTTTTCACTCCCCTATTTACACCCAGTTTTGTTCTTCACATACTGAAACCCCACCCGCCACGCTTTTTCTTATCTCTCCCGGAGAAATCGTATTGGAACTTGTCTATTTAGATAAGAAATGGCTGGAAAAATACTCATTTATATGGTTCTATTTCAATTCATCCAACTACATAATCATTACCAGCATCATCATCTCATGTGTTGAGTTTCTCAAAAGAATTACATTGTGATTACACTGCAGATGAATATTGACTAACCCTTCCATCCTAACAGATGGTACCAATACAAGCTATACGATAGGGTACTATTTATCAGATTAGACCTTCTTCTTAAAGAATTTGAAGCATCCCCCCTTTCACGGAATTGCCAAGGAAAAGAATAATATAATTTGTTCTAACAGGGGAGAGAAGTTCAAAGGAATCAATGGTTTTAATTTGATTCTACTCCCTCTCTCAAAATTAATTGTGCACGAATGACAGAAAGAAAAATTTTTCATTTTCATTACAGGAGAAAAGAAATCCATGATAGACTCCTTTCCCCCATAAATTTCCCATCTATTTCCCCAACAGTGTTGCCAAAACACAAAGGGGTGGATGTTATTGAATTATTGAGAAATATATCTCGCTCACAGAGAATTTAGGTAGGAAATGAACAGAGTATTACCTTCCCTGGGAGGAACATTCACCGTCACTTAAAGTGACACCAACACGGCATCAGGTATCAAGACAAAATGATGCTATAATTCCTTGTTATATCACCCAAAACAGATGAGACTCTTCCTATAGGGCAAATTTGATTACAGGGCTTTTATTGCTATAAAAACCTCTCTTTATCCTGGCACCATTACTATTCCCCTGCTCAGGTAATTATGTGCAATTCAGATGAGGAGAAATAAGAGGAGCAACATATTTTACAATTCACTTCACAACATTGAAGTCACCCACTCAAAGCTATAATATTAGGGATAGGTGGGGTAGTTTCAGACGGGGTGCTTTCAGATACTGCATTTTATCAAGTAAATTTTGGATAGGGGGTTCAAAGTTTAGTAATAAATAATTAAATAAGTAAAAAAGTAAATAACTCCGAGTTAAAACATACATGTCTGAAATAACTTTATCGATTAAACAGACACATTGATTTTAAACATGAAATTTTCGTCCAAACTGCCCCACCTTCTCCTATATGGGAAAAATAGTCATTGAAGATCTTGCATCCTGATATTTAAGGTGCTTTGCAGCCATCGAAGATGCGATATTACAGCAAATAATGACACCGACAAAATCAAATTGCAAAAGGGAGTTTTGAAACATAATTTCGTATTCGATTTTCACATTAAATAGAACGGCACAAATGTGATTTTGATTTGAATGCGCCCTTCAGCAACATCACTATGGATTCCCCAAATTGAACACAATTTGTACCAGAAAATCCATTTCATAATATCGAAATCATTATATTCCTCTGTTCCTCTTCACATTTGTTCTGTGAGCTGATTTGAAATGGTTCACAATTTTTGCCTCTCTGATGGGGAAGAAACAAAAAACAAATTTCATCCCCTCCCAAAGCATTTGAGGATCCACTCAATAAAAATGTTGGAAGGCAATCCAACGTGGTGGATTATTTGTGGAATATGATTTTACGTGTGGTCTCCAAGATGATGGCTGCATTCATGGGACTCAGTCACATGAGAGGAGGAAATAAAATAAAATAAATGGCATTCCATAGAATGGATGACTTTACTGACGGTATGACGACAATTTTAGCAAATGAAAGTGAACGTCTCCCATTGTGTGGGAGGGCTATAAACGAAAAATATCCCTCTCTCCCACACCCCTTAACCACCCTTCACGCATCTCCCCATTTAATAGACATTCTCCTAAACATCACAATATTACTTTTTCTCTCCTTCAATCCCAAAAAAATATTTCTCTTCTTCAACACCCATCAACTTTTGTCACCCTTCCCTTTCGCCTATAAACATTTTCAACAATTCAAACATGGTCTGCGCGTAAAAGAGCACCCACAGAGGGGAGAACGTTGGTAAACCTCCACATAAAGCATACGGAATAAATATTTTCTGCATGTGAAGCCTCTTAAAAATTCCATCGAGCCACCCTCCCCGACCTCTTGGAACCCCCCATCCCCGGACATCAAAGTGTCAGAATATTTATCTATGTAAAATTCGAGAGGATGTGGAAGACTCTCAAAAAAGCCCACATTATGCAGTATAGGAATCCAGCATAGATGTACAAGAGATAGTGCAGTCACCGAATTAAATTCATTGAAGCGAATATGTGACCAAGAAACAAGTCTTGAATACTAAATTGTAATGCCTTTCTTCACCATCCATTCATCCCTCGGTGAAGTCACCCCAAGCCAATTTAAATCTATGTGACGTCTTGGCGCGTTTCCATGCAGATCGCACATTCTCATGAGACATTATTTGAGAGGCTGTTTTACCCAGAATGATAGGGATCAATAATGAAAAATAGGATTTGCACATGAAAAGACAAAATTTCTCTCCATTAATTCATGCCACTCAAAGAGGCGAGAATATTTTTTAATCAAATCCCCACTTGAAGCTTTTCTCGCTCTTAACATAAAACTGAATTGCATGGGGAACGTGTTCCACCCTTCTCACATCTCCTGATATTTTTGTGAAACAAGAAAAATTACTTTTCCCCCTCCGGGGGGCTCATTGAGAATCAATCATTGCCATATGACGACCAACTAACTCACATTGTTGACGTACTTCGTGATAGAGAGATAATTAACGGAGTATACCATAAGGAATACTTTCTGCAGAATTTTATAAAAAAAAATTCAGGCATTTAAAAATTCATTAAAGATATCATCGAAATTGTAAAAGCAAGGAATCCCATAACGCGATTTCAGCAACAGCACAAAGTCATTTATGTTCTCTCTCTATGGAGCATTTTCATATTCATATCTCCCCCTAAGCGGAGAGAAAAGTTTCTCAAACTTTGTAGCTATATCTCCATAAATAATTTCCTCCTCAGGCAGTGAAATTAATTAAAATTATTCGATTTCTTTGAAACGTCCGCTAACAATTCACGTCACATGACTCTAACAAGGGATCGTTTATCCATTTCCATCCCCCTCAATTTCTTAATTGTAATTTGGGTAAATTATTCCACAAATGGGTGACGATATTCTCATTTTAAGACAATAAATAACAATAACCGGAACTTTGTGACACAAAAGGAAAAACCATTAAAAATCATTAAAATTCTATTTTTGCAGAATTCTTGTAAAGTTGAATATTTTTTTTCCAAGTTTACAAATGTGATTTTTTCGGGTTTTCCCATTATTTCATCAATCTCTCAATTCATTGGATCTATTAGCAATATTAGGGTGCTGTCACACGGCAGATTATTGAAGAATCTCTGAAAAGAATTTTCCAGATTCAAAAGCTTTTTAAGTGCCGAAAAAGCTCCTGGTTCAACTTAAAAGCATTTTACGCACTTTTTCACTAAAAACTTTCACCAATTTCTTCAATTTCTTGGTGGATTTATAGAACTCCCGTCAATGATATGATTTTCCTGAAAACAAATACGTGGCACGATCTTCTGTAATTTG